>JADLZL010007157.1:0-57369 GCA_015844335.1 Chrysopogon serrulatus
TATATGTTGTGTTTCCCTAATATCAACTACCGAAGTTTGACAAACCTAACAAGTAAGGTGCCCGGCAATTGCTCATAATATTAAGAAAATGAGTACGACAATGAGTCTATAGATTACGAACAACTTCTATATATTTATCATTAATGATTTGGAGTGATCTTGTCTTGTGTCATATGTTTGAAAGAGATGTGTGGCTTGCCCTTGACGTTACAAATTAAAATGGGTTGTTGACTTCGCGTCTTTGTATATTTTAGTTTCGATGGGAACACTGCAGCATGCACCCTTGGGCGCATTCTCAACTAAATACAGAAAGCAGTGTGGATCCGGTTTCGATCCAATGTAGGAGTATATAATAACAAGCGAAGGGAAGGGGGATTGATTCTGACCGTTTCTCATGAGAGCTACCTAGAGTTGCAGCTAACAGCAGAATCATCTTTGCGGTTGGGTCGCAAGCTACATATATACCGTGGTACGTTTCAAGATTCACCATTGCATCAGCGCAGTATCAATTTTTGCTTCACATATTTGAATAAGTTTATCCATTTCCTTTCCTTGGTTCCAAGGTTGGTTCATTTTGAGCCACTGCTCGAGCTGGTTCTCTGATTCTTGGAGGATTTTTCTTGCATCCTGCACCTCCATGTCTTGAATTCTCGTTTCCTTTATGTACTGTAGATGCATGAATTCGAAAGACTACTCAAGGCAGCCATACAAGGCAAAGCCGAAGAAATGGAACGCCTTATCGACGAAGTCAAGCCAGACGTGCTGTGTAGAACAACTGAAGAGGGGAACACCTGCCTCCACATCGCATCTATCTGTGGTCACAAGGATTTCTGCACCAAGGCTCCTGACGCTTCTGCCATCCGTCTCCTCGTCGTCCCTGCTGTCCGCCACCAACAAGGATGGTGAGACGCCACTGCTCATCGCCGTGAAGAGCGGCCGTGTTTCTTTGGCTTTTGGCTTACTCGAGAAATACAGTAAGCACGAACTGAATCAGGATCTTTTGAAGCAAGACAGGCATGGATGCAACGTCCTGCACCATGCCATCCGCAACGGCTACGAGGACCTTGCGCTTCAACTGATAGATCAGCAAGCCTGCCCTTTTGGAATATCGCAACAACCGCCAAGAGTCACCCATGTTCATTGCAGTGCTGAAAGGTTTCAAGAGGGTTTACGGCAAGCTATTGAGCAATGAAAAGTCCGAGTATAGTGGGGCCATGGGCTACAATGCTCTGCACGCCGCTGTTAAATATGGCAATGAAGGTACGACTTACAAAATTGCTGCTTGTATCTAACGCAAAATCCACAATAATCTGATTGTTTGCATACAAAATCCACAATCTATATTCGAGAAGCGGAAACAAAACAAGGCATGGATCTAGCGTGCCTAATACACAATTATTTATAACAGTAATAATAAACTCTCTTCTACAAACCTTTATCTACGTTAATTCTCAGCAGACCCTTCTCTAGCCTAGAACTGGCATCCTCATACCTATTGGCTCTCACCATGCCTTAAAAGATTCTGCCTGCTAGCGGCGGCAGCCGTTATGGTTGTACTCTCTCCGTTTCAAATTATAAGTCGCTTTGACTTTTTTGGTCATCTATTTTGCTACGTATAGACATATTATTCTATCTAAATATATAGCAAAATGAATGTACCAAAAAAATCAAAACGACTTATAATTTGGAATAGAGGGAGTACATGATTAGTGTGTTTCACTACCTTATGTAGTTGCGTGAGCTCTCAAGGGCTCACCCGGTGTTGTGCCCCAATGCTCGTTTGGCACTTGGCTGCTAGTGTGATGTCGAGCGCAAATATCAAAGGTGTTCCATGGCCTGACATATAGCATGGGCAACTAGGACGGCTTCCCAAGTTGGTGTTGGCTGACTTACAGGGAAGAGATTAGAGTTGATAAGGGATTAGAGCTATTGATGGCGAGAGGAACGAGGAGTCAAAGCCTAGGTGCCCAAGGGCCTGTTTGGTTCGTGTCCAAACTTGCCACGCCTCACTTTCGGCGAACTTTGGCAGCCAGAAAAAGTTTGGCGAGAAAAAACGGCGCCACACTTGTGGCAAAGTTTGGCAAGAAAATGAGTCTATGACATGTGCGTCAGGGTGCTAAGAAAGTGTGGCATGCCGCTGCCAGAAAAACTATGGCGTGACTAACATAAGGCATGGCACGGTTTGGGCATAAACCAAACAGGTCTTGAAAAAAGGAAGAATCAGCTATCTCCTAATCTACCTCTGCTGCTCTAAATCTCACCCTCTTCACCAGAATGTGACAAGGGAAAGCTCCTGTCACCATTATGAACCCCAAGATACGAACTGAGAAGTCAAGGGCCTACTACCTTTGATAACTTGGTGTCAGCTTCTCGGTGTTTTTCATCCTCAGTTGCGCCACCACCCCATCCAGCCACCACCATGCCTCCCATCCTAGCCCCACCATCCGCCTCAGCCGCTTCCATCTCATCACCCATGGCCGAACAATCACCAGTTATCTGGCCAAGATGATCCAGGCCTTGACCACCTCCTTAAGCACCCTCCAAGTTTAGGTGGTGGCCTTGCAATAAGAGCGAACAACAGTGACATCCTTCTTAGGCTCCCATGGTTCTGGCCATGGCAACCACCCGAGTGATTGGCTGCTCCGATTCTAGAAGCTCGACTTTCGCAAATATGAAGGGAAGTCAAACCAGCTCGCATTTATCAATTGTTGTGAGTCATATTTCCATCAACAGCACATCGTAGCAGAGGAGCGGCGTCCTACAACCTTGAGCCCAGATGAGGTTCATCCTAGGTACAACAAGATGAGGGCACCCTGTCCTAGCACCATTTCCACGAGCAACTGATCCTTCGCTTCGAGCCGCCACTTTGCTCCAACCCGTTGGGCAAGCTCATGGCATGCAAGCATACCGGTTCTGTCACTGAATAGTATGAACTCTTCAAAGCCTTGCTGTCCTACTTAGGCTACTATCGGAGGCTCAAAACATCTAGCTTCATAGCTGGGCTCCGGCCACAGCCCAACCTTGATGTTGAGATACACAAAACCCCAATCTCTCATCACCACCATGTGTCTTGTGCACAAGCTAGAGCAACACGAGCAATGTGTGCCGGCGACTGCACCTCTACCAGCTCCTCCATGGGCACTAGCACATGGCCTCTACCAGGGCTACCTCCATAGTTGGTGCTCCCTACTCCTCTAGCTAGGGCTAGATCGTCCATGATCTCCATTGAAGGATGATAGGTAAAACTCCTTTCTCATATTGAGATGGAGGAATGATGTCACATTGAATTAACATCTAATTCAATTGCAGTGAGAAGTTTGGAAGAGGCTACAATGGCACCTACCAACACATCTTCCTTCTTGATATCACCGAAGAGGCTACAATGGCATCTACCAACGCCATGCTGGAGTAGGGGTTGATCCGATGCAGCTCCTTAGCCTTTTCTCCACCGGTGCTCCTCACCAAGAAGGTTGATGGCTTCTAACACTTCTACATCAACTATTGCGCCCAACGCGATACTATCAAGGATGCCTACCCAATTCTAGTGGTTGATGAATTCCTCGATGAGGTGCATGGCACCCGCTACTTCACTAAGCTAGACCTATGAGATTCGGCTACCACCAAGTCCGCATGAACATTGTTGATGTCGAGAAGATAGCATTCTAGACTCATGATGGCCTCTATGAATTCCTCATCATGTCGTTCAAGGTGTGCAACACCCCAACCATGTTTCAAGCACTCATGCATGAAGCGCTGCAACCATTCCTATGCCATTTTGTCCTCTTCTTCATGGCCTCATCGTGCTCCACCAACACCGCCTCTTCGTCAACAGGTCCAAGTGTGCTTTTGACATCAATTCTATCTCCTACTTGGGGCACATCATCTGCTGTAGGGGTGGCCATGGACCCCAACAAGGTCCAAGCCGCTGTGAACTAGCCCCACTCGGCATACGCTGTGTGGGACATGCAATGCGTGTGGCTTCCTCAGGCTCACAAGCTATTATCGGAAGTTCATCAAGGATTTTAGTGTAATCACGGCGCCCTTGACAACCCTTCACGAAGGGGTTTCCCTAGAGAGAGATAGCCAGTGTAGTCCTTATCGCCTCACCACTATGTCGGTCTTGGCCATGCCCAATCGACTTCACATAGTCCTCATCATGGAATGTGATGCCTCCACCTATGGCTCCAAGCCTTCTCCTTCAAGCTTAGCATGCCATGACATTCTTCAGCATGCCCATCGCACCATGGCACCATTCTCTTGCAGCTTATGAATGGGAGTTAATAGGCCTAGTCCTCCCCATCCACCATTGGAGACCCTACCTTTGGGGCCATTGTTTCCTGGTACGCATTGATCATTTTAGCCTCAAGTTTCTATTGGATCAGCACTTGGCAACCATTCTGCTGCACCACTTGGTAGGCAAACTCTGGCCTTTGATTTCTCGATCGAGTACAAGGTGGGCACTAGCAGATGTTCTATCCCGCAGTGACACCTAGGAAGTTGCGGTCCTTGCCATCTTAGGGCCATAGTTTAACTTCATCATCCGTCTTCATCAAGCACATGACCAGGACCCTACGCTAACCATGATCATGGAGGAAATCATCATCGATCAGCGCATGGCCCATGGTCCCTCGGTGATGGTCTAGTGGCCTTCCACGGGTGCCTCTGCACTTAGCCCGGCACCCCACTGCTCTAGAAACTACTCATAGCGGTGCTAGCCATGAGGGCGTCCAGCGCTACACCACTTGGGCCGTGACTTCCACTCACCCAACCTACACAAGGTGGTTTAGGATTGAGTTCAAGCAAGTCTATGTCACTTGTCAACGCTACAAATTAGAGCAGCTACATCCAGTAGGCCTGCAACTTCCTCTTTTGGTGCCTACACCAGTTTGGACCATCATCGGGATGGACTTCATTAAGGTATTGCCCTAGGTTTGTAGCTAATCAGTTATCCTCATCATTGTCGAATGCTTCAGTAAGTACTGCCATTTTATTCCTTTGGCCCATTCATACTCGGTGGAGTCCATGGCGCAAGAGTTCTTCACCGACATCGTGCACCTGCATGGCATCCCTAAGTCCATCATCTCAGATCGGAACCTGTGTTCACCTCCAAGGAGCTGTGCCTCACTGGTGTCAAACTTCACAAGATGACGGCATTCCATCCTTAGTCGGATGGCCAGACTATGGCAGCCAACAAGGTCATAGTCATGTACCTTTGCTGCATCCCTAGAGTCCGTCCTCAATAATGAATGCACTAGCTGCCATGGGCAGAATTCATCTACAATATGACTTTCTAGTCCACTCTCAAGGCAACACCAATCCAGATTGTCTACGAACCGCATGACGAGGGTGACTACGATGGCTAAAAGCATGGATAAGCTAGCGTGATGAACTCCTCGCTGATGCCCCGCTCAGCTGGAGCAAGCCCCAACAATCTACAAATGCTTCTACGACAAGCACCACCTCGACGTCCGCTACGTTGTTGGGCACTGGGACTGGCCCCACCTCCACCACCGAGCCCTAGCCTCCCTACTGTGATCGCCAAGGGGAAGCTACGACCCCGCTTCTACAGGTCATATCACGTCACGACCATCATCAACGACGGCGCCTATAGCCTCGAGCCTCCTCCCCACACTTGGCTGCACAATGTCTTCCATGTTGGGCTACTCAAGAAGTTTGTGGGGACTCCACTAGCTACTCCCCCAGCACTGCCTCCCATCTACCATGGTGTGATGCAGGCATGCAGCCTGTTCGAGAGCGCACCACATGCACTCACCTGGCCTAAGGGATGATGCAGCAGGTGCTGATGCATTGGCAAGGCAAAACTGCAGGATCGGACACCTAGGAGGAGCTGTTCGTCAAGGGGCAGGGAGATGTGTGGCGCCAATGTCATAGGTGTTCCAGGGCCCGACATATAGCCAGGGCAACCACAATGGCTTCCCAAGAGGTGGAGGCCATAATCAGCAGAAATTAAGACTTATGGGGAAGAGATTAGAGTTGTTGATGTGGAGAGGAATGAGGGACAATGGCTGGGCGCCTAGGGACTGAGCTCCTCTATTATTTATACCATGTAACTGATTAAGAATGATGGAAGGAAGAATCACCTATCTCCTAATCTACCTGTATTGCTCTATATCTCACCCCCTTCACAAGAGGGCGAGCAGGCAAACCTCCTGGCACCATTATCAACCTAAGTGAGCACGGGTTGACAGATAGTCACATTTAATAATTGTATATATGATAATTCCAGGGTTGCTAACAGCTGTTCGTGCATTTGTTTTGCTTACAGATTTCGTTGAAAAGCTTGTGAATAAACATTCTGAAAAGGCCAAAACTCTTGCTAGACAAGAGGACCGCAAAAGAGACTGTCCAATGCAGCTAACTGCGCATTTTAACAGGGATAAAATTCTACAGATAATGCTGAATTGTGATCAGTCCTTAGGGTATGCAATCTCCACAAATGGTAATCCTCTTCTTTTTACAGCTGCAAGTCGAGGTCATGTTGCTTTTGCTCGAGCGCTTGTTGAACATTGTCCAGATGCTCCCTACCGCAATAACGAGGGCAGAACATGTCTTCATGAAGCTGTAGAAAAGGACAAGAAAGAGTTTGTTCAATTTATCCTTGAGAAGAACTCAAAACTTCGGAAACTTGTAAACATGCTAGATAATGACGGTGACAGTGCTCTGCATCTGGCAGTTAAAAGGAGCGATCCAAAGATGGTCAGTGCTTTACTGGATCACCCTGACATCGACGTCACTGCTGTTAATAACTCGTATACTGCTACAGCAATATGGAAATTATATGAATTCGAGGACTACGCCAAGACTATAAACTGGGTACACATGCTCTCCACAAACTTATAATACGTTTTAAGCATACATTTTAAGAGAATGATCTCATAAAAGGGATTTTCTCTGTGGTTTAATTACAATACTGTTATGGTTATAGATATGAATCCACTGTAGTATTCCCCCACTTAATTAACCCTGCTTATTTAAACTCTAACCTGGTTCCCTTTCCGTCACATTATACATCTTAAATCCTATATTCAATGGTAGGGAGATAGCCACGCCCTTACACCACCCTGCAATTTTTTGTAAAACTTACTTTCCTTCAGTATAGTGTTACATTGAGATATAATTGTACCTTCATTTCAATTCATGCAGAATAAAATCTGTTGGCTTATACTGAATGCTGATCCTAGAGCAGAAACTGACATTTATAATCTTCATGAGGAAATCCGGAATAAAGTAATTGATGCATCAAGGAAAGATGCTAAATCTCTGATTGAAACATATACAGGCAACACATCCTTAGTGGCTATCCTCATAGCGACAATTACCTTCGCTGCAGCCTTCACATTGCCAGGAGGATACAGCAGTGATGCTGGAAGTGAAGGGCTCCCCATCATGGCTAGGAAGGTTGCATTTCAAGGATTCTTAATCTTTGACACTTTAGCAATGTGCTCCTCCCTCGCTGTTGCCTTCATATGTGTCATAGCAAGGTGGATGGATTTCGAGTTCTTGTTACATTATAGATTTTTCACAAAGAAGCTTATGTGGTTTGCATACATGGCAACAACCCTAGCATTTGCAACTGGTTTATACACAGTTCTGGCAAATCGTCTCCATTGGTTAGCCATTGCGATATGTGTTCTATCTGTGTTGTTGCCTATTCTTACGATGCTGATTGGTGAATGGCCCATCCTGAAACTGAAATTTCAATACAGTAAACCATTCAACTCCAGTTTCCTTGATATGGTCTGACCTCACGAACATGCCTGATTGGTTCAATGTACAAAGATTTCCTTCTACTTTTCATTATAACAACTCATAATTATTCAAGATTGTCTTAAGAGCTTCTCCTGAGCTCCCGTGTACTTCCTTTTATTTATTTTACTTTCAATAAAATTGCACTAGGGTGTAAATTAACCCCTCCTGTTTCTCGTGAAAAAAATAATTATTCGAGATTGTTTCCATGGTGTTTTACCCTGTCATGAATGACAATTCATTAAAAGATTCTGTGTTATCCTTAAAAATAAACAGTTGCATATCTTTTCATTCTTTATCTTAGTTGTGTTGCTGAAAATGCTGTAGTGGACCAGGTTCTGTGCAGTAATCCGAAGGTTGGAAAGTGTTTCCTTTTTGTACAAAACAATTTCCTTTATCATTGTTTTCATAAACCAATGTGTTGGTTTGATAGGTATTTTTAAAAATAACTGGTGAATGCCTGTTTATTGCAATGGAGGGGAAAATGTTTATGAGATAGCATGTCATGTGGATCAGCATCAAGTTTCCAAAGGAGAGTAGTGGTCTGTTCCAGTGTAGTTGCCCAATTGCAGGTTAGCACAGCTAGCAACACATTAAGGAAACACGGAAATTGCAAGTGAAAAGCAATTTTAATACATCAAGTTTACAAACATGTAGTACTGTGCCCCAAGTACAATCAAATTACTATTGAAAAGTATCATAAGTAGAACATATCAAAATCAAGTTTAGCGATTGTACTATCATCAAATTCCAACTTTCGAAAAGCTGCCTTCCATTACAGAAAACAAATGGGAAAAAAAAAAACAAATTTCAGCACATAAAAGGTGGTCGATGCAAAACCCTATGAGTCAGCACTAGGTAGAGAATCAGATTAACTACCATGATTTAAGACAATTAATTGGGCTTTCTAAGTTAGTTTTCCTAGACCTGAAAAGCCGAGCAACAAACAAAAAAAGCAAACTGCATGAGAACAGAAGATTATATCAGCAAAAGAAGCAGAGTATTGGCATTTAGCCCAAGCCCAAGCGCTTCTCTAAACGAGACTTATCTCTCTCTGAATTAAAATATAATTACCTCAAGAGAAGCAGCAGAGTATTGTCATTTTGCATTTTCCCGACCTCCTGACTGCAGTAAAACTAACACAATTAACGAAAGCACAATGGCCAATGTTTGCCAGCAAACAGATTAAACACTTAAGGCAGAAAAAATAGGGGTGCCCATGTCTGCAGTGTGGCTGCGTACAGCAAGCCCAAGACAAATTAGTAACCAAAAGCATGGAACGCAGTGTGGCTGCATACATAATATTCAGACATCATACAGATTTGTCTTGCAAAAACACTGCTGGAGCATGTGGCCATACAATTGTGTGACTGAATGAAAGTTGAAAGACAATGATTCCTAGTAGTACAACTGCGTCAAAATATATGAGACTACAGGTGACGCCATTCACTCATTCATTCATCATCATCGCTTCTAACAATCTGCTTGTGGCACATGACTGTTCGAGACTTGAAAGACAATGAAGCAGCACAGCTGACTTATAAGAGCTGCCCATCACCAAACTCTACTGCTCTCCAGACAATCAGGCGTAGTACACATGCTCGCCGTATGCCGCTCCCCAAGTCCACGCTGCCGCCGGATGCCCTGTGCTCACCATTGAGCTCCCAGTGTAGGCAGCGCCAGGAGATGCAACTGGCATCAGCTGGCAACTAGAATGCCCAGTGCCTACTATTGCTCTGGTCATGGCATGACTTTGCATCGGTGCACCTACGTCCATCTGTGGCCAATACACGCCGGTACCACTGCTGCTATGATAACTCACATCCTGCTGGTGTGCCAGATCTGCATGGTACTGGATGTCGGGGTTCGTTGTAACAGCTTCATATGACATGCTCCCTACGACCTGCATGCAGTGCGGATCCATTTGACTGACCCCATAGATGCTCTCTGTCAGTTCGTTGACACTTCTGCTTGTAATAGCAGTACCCACAACTGGGACATTGCCCATGTCAGATGTCAATATGCCCTCATCAGCATCCCATGTCCAAACTGGAGCACTACTGCCATTCAGTGCGTTGTTCTCAGGAACAGAAATGGGTCCGGGCAATACATGAGCGGTAGGCAGAGCTGATGCCACCTGTGTCATACCACACATGTCTGCAGCGTAGCTGAGCCACAAGTTTCCTTGGTCATCTACATGGTATTGCCTTTGACTGTGACTCACACGATGTTCTCCCCAAGTGTAGCCAGGTAGCGACACCGTTTGAGTTGGCTCTGGACAGTTCACAGCAACCACATGGGTGGAGTCGAGTTGTTTCTCTACTTGTTCCAACTGGTCAGATAACTCCTGCATGATTTTTAACACTAGAGAGTTGGCTTCTTGCTCAGTAAGATCTGATCCTAATGTAGCTGAACCATTTGTGCTTCCTTTGTCAGAAGCAGCACTGCTCCTCACTAGATGCTTGCTAATTTTCTTTTTCTCATCCTCCCGGTTATCAGATTCAGTTTTAATCTCAGATTTTGTAGCAGTGGAAGTATGCAAGGTTTCCTTATCATGACTCTTAGTTTCCAATATGGACGTTGATAAATTATCAGATGATGTTGTGTGCTTCTCTACCTGTAGCATTTGCTTGGGATTCTGCAAGTGCAGCTCTTTGTATTCTGGCTGATGGGCATGAGTCTCCATTTCACTTGTTTTTGCTGGCACTGCATCCTGCAAAACAGAGCTTTGATTCCAAGATGGCTGGTTTGGAGCAGGTATTGCCATGCAGTTCACCCCACCAGCCTCAACCCGTTCCTTCTTGCTTGGCCCTTTAACTTCTGCACACATGATACTGTCAGCCCCATGGGGATCCTTGGCATGCTCTTCATCATGCTGATTCTTTCCTGATTGCTTTGTCTGCTTAGAAGCACAGCTATTTGTTATATCATCATCCACTTCCTCTGCAACTGTTTTCTCCTGATTCACGGATTCAACTGAAGCATCCCCAAGCATTATGCTCCCAACGGTAAAGCCTCTAGCCAAAGCAGCCTGCATGTTGAGTATAGAACTGTTGATAACAACGCCTGATACAGGAGTTCTACGCAAACCAGATGTTTCTGTATTTTCAGTTCCAAACACAAATGGTGACACAGGTCTGTTCTTGATTTGTGTTGAGAGATCCACATGAGGTTTAGCTTCACAATTTCGTGCGTTCACATGAGTCCCAGAAACAGTTGTAGCATCTTCTGTACTTTCAGCTATGTTTGACCTCTCCCTTAGAACTATGTCCAGTGGATGAACTTGCCTTCGCCTATTTTCCATCTGCAAACGCTTTGGAGACCTGTTCTCGTGTGACTGTGATGCACTTCTCTGGGCAATGTAGTCCATCATGCTATTTTCCTTGTTCTTTGCTAAAGGTATGACATTATGAATCAAAGACCCTTTGTTGACACCTGCAGGTCCTGATGCAGGAGTGCAGCCCCTTAACACTCTTCCATGCGAATGTGGTTGCCTTCTCTTCTCCTCCATCTGCAAATGCATTGGAGTCTTGCTTTCATTTGAGTGTGGGACACCTTTCGGGTCAATTTGTTCCACAATCTTGATTTCAATGTTCTTGACTGGGGAAATGGTGCTCAGAATCACGTTTCTGTTAGCATCTGCAGTGTCTGATGCTGGGGTGGAGCCCCTTGAAATACTCTCCTGTTTATGAACTTGTTCTTCCCTATCCTCCATCTGAAAATGCTTTGGAGCACTACTATCATGTGACTCTGCATCAGTTTTCTGGGCAATGTGCTCTAGCATGCTAATGTCAGTTTTCTTGGCTGTGTGCATCACATTCTGAGTGGAGCAGATAGGAGCTGCAGTATTCTTCGCAGCATTTGGTCTTCGAGGCACATTAAGATTCTCAGCATAGACAGTACAACATGCATCTGATGTTGAGGTATCATGACTACTAGTTCCACTGCTTCCTGCATTTTGTTTACCAAGATTTTTGTTTGTTTCTAGTGGCACATCATTCGACATCTCACTCTGTACAAACGAACATATATTCAGTTCTTCCAGTTTTAGATGCTGTTCAGACAATTCTCTCCTTGAAAGCTGAATGAACCAAATAAACATAGTTAGCAAAAAAAAAGAAAGAAATACAAGATGACGCATCACTAAGACTTTTCTGTGCTGTTTTCCCACTTTTCACATTTTATTTATGTATGCCAGCGTCACCATCTTTGGTAATCTTTTAAGAAATTTGACAAACGGAAATTGAGCAACCTGTAATGAAAAGGATGCGCCTAAAAAGGATGAGTAGAAAACTGCAGGAAAAGAGTCTAACAATGTAACCAATTTCAACCTCTAGAGGACAAGCAACAAACCTTAACATCATAGATGAATTTATCAACTAGAAGCATTCTGGAAGCAACAGAAATACCTTTTTATATTTTATGATTGATTAGCATGGCATTTCATCTCATTGTAAACTAGTCTCACTATTGCAAAACAGTTTGGTGACATGATACAAGGAAATCAACTATTCCTAATCAAGTATTAGACAACACTTAGTCGACAAAGGAAGAAAATAACATGGCATCACACAACATGACAATTGGGTACCTCAATTGCATAACCAGGAGAGTTAACCATATCATCAACAGTTCTCCCCTGCAGCTGCTCAGAAGTGTCCTCAGGAAATAATTCATCTTGATAAGTATCTGTCCTTACAACTGGCGAAGAGTCAACTGTAGAGTGATCTTCACATCCATGCCCAGGCATGCTACATGATTTATCCTCAGCAGAACTACCATGCCTGTTTCTTGATGCATTCCATCCAGTATATACATGGTAATCAGCAGATTCACCAGGTGCATCATTTGATTTCAGACTACGTACAACTGGACGTCTGCTCAAGTCATCTGGTTTGGCAATAAATGTTGTCTTATGTTCGATGTTTTCACTCTCCATCTGTAGTTGTTTTGCATATTTGGTAGAAGACTCACTCCATCTTGAATGCTAAATGAACCAGATAAACAAAAGTTACAATAACAGAAATATAAGATTCAGGGACAATGGACACCTCAGGTCCTCTCACTTTGCTTGCCTACTTTTAGTTCTTTTTATTTATATATGCATGCACAACTTCCAAGATGCTCAATAAACACTGTACATGGAGTAATACTGTACAGAAAAGAATAGCTTTTTGAGGATAGACATCAATGTTACCATTGATATTCATGAACTTATCGAATAGAAGAACTTCTGAACACAAAAACTATGGCATTTTAATATCAATTGGTCTCATCATAATAACAGAACAGTTTTGTGGCCTTGATAATGCCATAGGAAAGCATGTATTCATGGACATGTACAAGATATCATTTAATTGACAAGAGTAGAAAATAGCATGGTATCAGACAAAGTGACAACTTCATACCTCAATTTCATAGCAAGGAGAGTTAACGATATCATCACTTAGCACATGCCCTTGCTGAGAGGTGCTCCAAGGAAAAGATTGATCTTGCTGAGAATTTCTCGTAACTGGCAAAGAATTGACTGCAGGGTGACCTTCCCATCCATGTCTCAAAATGTTAAATGGAATATCCTCAACACAACCAGGCATGTTTATCAAAGCATTCCATCCTCCATATACATGGGAATCAGCAGATTTATCAGATGCATCGTCTGACTTTTGACTTTCTACAAATGAGTATCTATTCCAGTCTTCCAGTTTTGCAGTAGACTTTGCCTTTTGTTGACTTTTCCCCCTCTCCTCTTGCTGCAGTTGTCTTGCATTTTGAGCAGATAACTCTCTTCTTGAATGCTGAATAAATCAATTAAACAGAAGTTCAAACAACAAACACTAGATTTACGGATATAGGACAGTTAATTCATCCTGCTGCTTGCTCACACTTAACATTTAATTTATGTTATGCCAAATTCTTGAGTATTACGTTCAGAAATTAGGAGGCAATACAAGTGGAGCAACAATAATGAAATGGACATACCTAAATAGAATGCATGTAAGAATCACACTGTAGAGGACGAGTGCACATTTTGAAGGATATGCATCAACCTTAACATGGATATAGATGAATTTATGTTTATATTGAGTAAAAGCCATGCATGCAAGCAACAAAGACCTCTCTTTACATGTCTAGGTACTCAGTATATCTCATACTAACAAAATTACAAAACATTTAAGTGACCCTGATTATGTTACAGGAAAAGTGTATTCCTAATCAAGTGCAACACATTATTAACAATACTGGTCGAAAATTACAAGATGGCAATCAAGTACCTGGATTTCATAATCAGGAGAGTTCAGCATACCATTATCAGTTCTCGCATGCACCTTCTGTGAGCAGTTACCAGCAAATTGTTGATCTTCATGATTACTCATTGTAGTGACTGGCAAAGAGTAAACAGTTGAGTGTTCCTTCCATCCATGTCCCCAGATATTAGATGCAGTGTCTGTAACTGAACTGCCACAGAGGTTTGTTGATGTATCCGCTACTTCATATACATGATTACCAGCAGATTTGCCCATCTTTTTAGCTTCACTGAATTCAGTAACATGCCCTTCTGACAGACCAGTCGTTACAAGAAAAGTAGACATATTTGATGTGCCAATCAACACATGATTACTTCTTTCAGGAACAGAATTAGCCATGTCACAGGCAGAGGTGATATAACTGGTGGCAGCGCTGAATGGAACATCATTTGCTACATGATCTGCTTTTAAATAGAGGCTTTCTGGGCGTTCAACCATGGATTCAATGCACGATGATATTTCTGGCATGCTATGGGCACGAAGATTTCTAGCTTTGATGTTTAGAAACTTTATTTTCTCTAACAGTGCCACATCCTTCTTGATGACAGGCTGCCTCTCAAGTGCATCTGAATGGTTACCTTTGACCTTTCCATGTATGAGATGAGGTAGACACTTTATTTTCTCTAACAGTGCCACATCCTTCTTGATGACAGGTTGCTTCTCAAGTGCATCTGAATGGTTATCTTTGACCTTTTCAAGTACGAGATGGGGTAAATTTTTGACATAAGTATCAACTGGCACATGAGCATAATAGGAAGCATTACTTTCTGGGTGATAAACTCTATGTGGACCATGCCTCTCTTCTCCACCCTGGTTCAGAAGGCATTGGTCATCATGAGTAAATGATTCAACAGGGAAACTGCCAGTCTTCTCTGCAGGCTTGCAAGGACCATATGATACCACTCCTCCAACACAAATTCCATTCCTGTCAGGAGGGTGATCAGGAGGAGGATGCCAATAATCAATACATGGAGGAGGCATACATATATCAGGAGTTTGTGCAGCATGTAGTTGAGCCTGTTCTGGTTCCTTAGAGAAATTTGCAGTAGAAACAGGATCACCTCCTGACAAAACAAATATATGTCATCATATGGAAAGGAAAGGAAAGGAAAGGAAAGGAAAATTGTTTGAAAGAAAAATACTATGATAACTTGAGTTATGAAGTATGAAGTACAGAATAATAGGAGACTCAGTGAACAAGGTGTGTACCAGTTAATGGGATCTTTCTTTGTTCATCTCGTGCCGCTATAACAACAGAGCTAAAAGATGGTCGCCCTTGAAAACTATGGCCTGCAAATGAGAAGGCACTAAGTGTAAAGAACATATGTTGTAGGTTTATTAAATAAACTATATGGAACTGAAAAAGAATTTAGCACCATTAACATAAATTTATCAAGAGTACAGTTTATTGTTGGGCAAAATTATGATTCAGATTATATAACTGTGTAGACAACTATAACAGACTTTAGGAAAGATAATCTGGTGGAACATGTAGACACCTTGTTGACCATTTGGCTGAGAGTTCTTGGAATCAAGTACTGGGAAATCATCTGCACATATGGTAAACCCCCTTCTGTGTGATGAAGGCCTCTGCATTGGCAAAATATATTATTGGATTATACATGACTTCTATATGTGTTCAGTTAGCAAATAACATGAATACCATATGGAATGCATACCTTTTTGGCAATAGTCCTTAATGGGGCTTTCAGAACATCCAAGAAAGAAATTTGAGAATGTGCAAATTTCCAGCTTCCTGATCTTAACTCTGTGCTCTGAGGACGGCTTGTCGCAGTTACAGAATCATGTGAAGTTCGACCACAAGCAACAGGTGAGTCGAGCAAGTCACTGTCATCTGTCGACATGCTTGAGCTTCCAGGAGAAGAAGGGCGATCATTGATGTTCACAGATAACCCAGAACCTTCATCCTTCTTGAGAGATAGGAGTGATGATGAACCCCATGCATTTGGTGCTGGAGGCATTGGCCTGTCTCTCCATGGGACAGCACCCCTGCATCCATTCCAACATCCCATCAGATAGCGAAATTTCACCAATAGGGTACAGGGAAACAGTAAAACTTTGTCTAGATCAGGAAACACACACAAGGGATCATCATGAGTGCATATTATCAAGATTGCTTTAACACTGAATCAATATTATTCATACATCAAAGCTAACATGCCTACTGGAGACAGTTTAGACTTAATAAGGGGAAATTGCTAAACAGAAATCACAGGGAAACAGTCAAAAACAAATGTTTAAACTAGTATTTACAGACAAGGGATCCCCAAGGTGGCTTAAAGACAACCATTTGGACACCGAATCAACAATGTTTACGCATCTACGCCAGCATAGTTACTTGACAAAATCGGGACCGCTATTTCAAGGGACAAGAAATACGAAAGCATACATATGATTGACCCAACTTCCATCCTTTATTTGCAAAACTATCTGTGCCTTGCCTCCATCCATCAACAATAAAAATCATTGTCAAGTTATATAAACACATAAATAAGCATTGGAAAAGGGAACAGCCCACTCTGGAATGAAGCCCCAGTGGGTGATAAGCACAATTAAAGAAACCCAATTCAACTAGGAATGACATCTCCAGATGACGATTTACGCGGGAGAAAAGAAATGTCACCTCTGGGTTGGCAAGCTAGTAGGCTTCGGAGCCGTCTCAAGAACGCCCGCGGCCGGCGGCCTCCCCGGAGCCGCAGCGGCAGCAGCAAACCCCCACCTGCAGCGATAAACCCTAAACCCTTGTAGTCGGGGAGCACCAACTGAACCCAACGGAAGCACAAAGAGATAGAAATGGAAGAAAGAACAAGTAGGCGAAGCGTATGGGACCTCTTGTCGGCGGCGACTGCCCGCGCCGGTGCCGCGGCCATGTCTTCCCCGCTCCTGCGGGATTCGGAGCCGCGCGCGGGACGGCGCGGGCGACGGTGGCGGCGAGTGGCGGCTGGCAATGGGATGGGAACGGGGGTGCGGGAGACGGAGGCGACGGCGGAGGAGAAAGAGCGTGGGGGTCGCCGGCGGCAGGGGAGAGAGAGAGAGAGAGAGAGAGAGGGGGATACAGCGAGCAGCGGAGACGGGTGTCTATGACAAGTGTGGCCCACAGAGTGGTCGGAGACGAATGGGAGATCGCGGGAGACCGGGACACGGTGTCAGCAGCTGACATCCATGACAAGTGGGCCCCACGGAATGGTCGAAGGCGAATGCGAGACCCTTGGTGACCGGGACACATTGTCAGTGACTCTAGAACGAGCGACACTGACGGGTGACGGCCACAGAAAATCGTTTCGATTTTTGTGCAAAATTCAATCGTCTGTTGCTTTCAACTCATGTTTGCAAATGTTTCTTTCAACTCCAAGAAAATTGAATTGACCTCACGTATGCAAGAAGAACCTTTCAAATAAACAGAATTTAAAAGAACTTTTTTTGAACACGAATTTTAAATAAATTAAGTAAAGAACATTAGAAAACGAAAAGGACGATTCAATTGACCCGGAAACAGCTAATTTTCAAAGAAATTTTAAAATGTACACATGCTTGGTATTAACTTCTGGACTGCAAAAATCTGTATTAACCTCGTGTTTCGCTGAAAGCCTGTTAATCAGACTGAATTTACCTTGGTAGTAATAAACAAAAGGAATGCAGACCAGGTGGTTCAATTCTATGCAAAACCCGTTGAAAGGACAGAATATAGGCAAAACAACAAGAAAAACATCAAAGGAACACAAAAAAAAAATGTAAAACGAAAAAAACACACAACATAGTTGCAATTTACCACATCTCCTTTTCATGTATTCAGCAAAGAACACACAAGATCCATACGTCAATTCGCCACGAGATCATCAGAAATTGCGCAAAAGATGAATTTAGTCAACTCCTATTGTACACCGGATTAAATAGGGAGAAAAGGGGCAGTGCACTAGATATCATTCAACTCATTAAGTCATTATACATCAGGAGCGGCTTGCTGAACTGCTGCGCCTGGAAATGTTTCGCCTGCAGGAAAACTGGGAAATGCAGCAGCAGTCCCTTGGAAAGGTTGGCCAGCCGGTGTGCCACCAAAACTGTTGTCATTCCCACCAGATATCAATGGTGCAGCAGCAGGCTGGACTAGGCCACCAGGAGACATTGGCGACATTGAAGATGTATCAGCCAGCAACGGTTGAGGTGCGAGGGCAGGAACAGGAGGTGCTGCTGGTCCAGGTACCAGGACAGGAACAGGTGCAGGTCCGGCTGCTCCAGTTGCAGGAGGCAGCACATCAAAACCAGATCTTGCTCGGGGCCTGCGCTCTGGTGCTGCCCCATGGTCACGGCTCATGCTCCTGCTGCGACTCCGGCTGCTGCTGCGGCTCCGACTGTGGCTCCAGCTCCTGCTGCGGCTCCTGCTGCGTGACCAGCTCCTGCTGCGACTCCTGCTCCTACTAATGCTCCTGCTGTCACTTCTTCTGTCGTAGCCCCGTGACCGGCCTCTATTTGGGCTCCTGCTGTAGCTCCGATCCCTACCCTTATCTCCAAATCCTCGACGGTTATCATATCGTCCCCGTCCATCTGAGACAAACCGGTCAGAACGTCCCCTTCCGCCAAATCCACGGCCCCTGCCACCGCGTCCACCAGAAAAATCTCCCCTACCTCGTCCACCAAAACCGGGAGAATCACCCCTGCCACGGCCACCAAAACCAGAAAAATCACCCCTGCCACCACGTCCACCAAAACCAGGAGAATCACCCCTGCCACCACGTCCACCAAAGCCCCCAGGACTTCCTCCACCTCTACTGCCAAAACCACCAGATCCACGCTCCCCTCTACCACCAAAACCACCAGACACAGGGCCATCCCGTCCACCAAAGCCACCTGGGCCCTTTCTGCCACCAAAGCCACCAGGACCCTCACGTTCCCGGCCACCAAAGCCACCAGGGCCCTCCCGGCCACCAAAGCCACCAGGGCCACCCCGGCCACCGAAGCCATCAGGGCCTTCCCGGCCACCAAACATGGCTGGGCTTTCTCGAATACCAAATCCACTTGGGCCCTCACGACCATCGAAACCTCCAGGACCCTCCCTAGCTCCATAACCAACAGGGCCACCAGCACCAGGTTCAAAACGACGAGCACCAGGCCCATCCCAGCGACTCATCCCAGCAGCCTGGTTTCTTGGACCTCCAGAAGCACTGCGTGCAGCCATGTCTTGCAGCTGTGGAGGGACATGCTGGTTGGCACCTTGCAAGAGTTTCACCAAATCACCAGCATATTTCCAATCTTGTTCAGAGAAAAAAGTGTATGAGACTCCAGTAGCACCAGCTCTTCCTGTACGCCCTATGCGATGCACATAGTCCTCTATCCCAGTTGGAAAGTCATAATTGATTACCACTCTGAAAAAACACATTGTGCAGTACAAATAAGCAATAGAAGTTTGTCAGTGTTCAGTAAGGTAATATTGGTAATTGAAATATTTTAAGGATTTAATATCTCACAATGAAATAAGTCTCACCTAATATCTTTGATATCAAGTCCACGAGCAGCAACATCTGTGGCAACTAATATTGGAGCCCTGCCAGTTCGAAACTGATTGAGAACATCATCTCTTTCGGCCTGCGATTTATCACCATGAATGCTTACAGCATTAAAATTGCGACTAATGCCACGAGCAAGCTGGTCACACATCTTCTTAGTTGAGCAAAATATGATGATTTTTGAGCCCCTTTCTTGATCTCTAAGAATCTGCTCTAGGCGTCGCTGCTTGTCCATAGGTGGAACCACCTCTACATACTGCAAATATATAGGAGCATTAGACATAGAAATTAGGTGCCAAAGAATGTTTTTCCAAACTACTTAACAATAATAGAAATTTAGATAGCAGTCAGCAATGGCACTTCAAGGACTCTGCATCCTAAAGAAAGGCAAAGCACAAAGTAAGAAATAATCATAATTTCACTACAATACCTGAGTGATGGATTTGTTGGCAACAAGTTCATCGATGCTGCCAATGTTGACCTGGACAGGATCTCTTAGTAAATCCCCAGCTATTTTTGTAACCTCCTTTGGCCAAGTGGCAGTGTACATTAGAGTCTGTCTTGTTTTAGGAATCTCATCCACAATCTTCCGTATTTGTGGTTCAAACCCCATGTCAAGCATACGGTCTGCTTCATCAAGCACAAGTAATGAAACTTGATGGAGGCTAATCTTCCTCATCTCCAGGATATCATTAAGACGTCCTGGTGTTGCTACCACAATATCTGCTCCACGCTCAAGTTCTCTTAACTGAGGGCCCTTTGAAGCTCCACCATATAGGCACTGAAAAAGAATGTATCAACGATGGATTTCAATGCAAGAAATGTGGCATGTCATTAGTACGCATAGTACCAGAAATAATGCAATATTCTACAAGGCAATTAGATATTGAAATCTTGAATGATCGATGCACAGCAATATTGTTCAGAACCACACGAGTTCATTTTCTAAGATAATTATATACTATAAAAAACACACTAGGCCTAGGTAGGTGCTCAAGCTAGCCTAGTGCCCTGGTACCCGCCTCAGCCGCATCGACCTTTCTAAAGATGAAGCTATCATAAACTTTTGAAGAACAATACTCGAGTCTATGTTATAAAGTCAATAGAGCACATTATTAACTTCTGATATCCAATAACTTAATTACTAGACATTGTCTTACAAAACAGAAAAAAATGTGCACATAGTTTCAGGAATACAATTGGTTGTGATCAATGTTTTATTATTCTATGCAAGACAAGATAAGGCATAATAAAAGATATCAGGTAAGAACTTACTGTGCAGGAAACTCTAGACGATTGACCAAACTTAACTACTTCGTCTTGTATTTGTGAAGCAAGCTCGCGAGTAGGGGCCAAAACTAACACCGTAGGACCCAACATCGGATTATTGTGGCATCTCCTCAGATGTATAAAAGCAGGAATTAGGTACCCCAGTGTCTTTCCAGACCCTGTCTTGGCAATAGCTACTATGTCCCGATTTTGCAGTGCAACAGGCCATGTCTGAGCTTGAATTGGAGTGGGATTTGAAAAGCCAGCTGCATGGATCTGAAATAAAAAAAAAAATGAATAAGCATCATATGTGCATGCCTACCTGAGCAGATAATTGGTATTTTCCAGAGCGAGTAAAAAATGATTGCAAACAATGAGAAAGTGGTTAAATTCTATCCTAGGTGAATATGGCTGCTTACTTAAGCAACTCAAGGCATGAAGAAGCTCTTTGTTGATTCAGTGGCAGAGACAAGAAGCAGGAAGCCTCAGCCACATTTTATAATCTGAAACAACATCAATCCTCCCAATACTTGTCAGCAGAAAATAGCCACAAGTATTTCACTACAGTGCCCAGAAATTGAAAACTAATCGTTGTATTAAGGTACTCAGCATCACTGCAAATCCATTGTGCTACATCAGTGAGCAAAACCATTCGATGTGCTCACTACGATACGATAATTTCCCATTTCAAAGATATCATTTTCAGTGGCTAACATTGTCAAGAATTTCTAGGTTTCAAGATAAAGTGTAGACAATGCAGTCATGGGTCCACAAGTAGCCAAGCCCAATTAAAGAGGACATACCTCTCTCAGAATCTCTGGAGGGAATCCAGTAGCCTCAAATGTCATAAACGGAGCAGGAACGTTCTCACCCTGGATATTAAACAAAATAACAGTCGAGATGTAAATAATCAACCGGTGACAGTATAAAAGAATATAATAAATAGGTAGAGTCTAACTAAACAAGAAAATGAACTTGTAATACACCAAGAGAAATATTCTAAAATACTCAACAGGTGACAGTATAAAAGAATAATAAATAGGTAGCAGTCTAACTAAACAAAAAAATGAACTTGTAATACACCAAGAGAAATATTCTGAGAAGTACCCTGTTACCAAGCTATACACAAGGGAACAGGGCATACTAAAATATGTCCAATTGCTGCAGAAGTGCACCTTTCAGGCTTTATATGAGTTTTTGGTATCTCAAATGTATCTCTCTGTGCAAAAAAAAAAAAAAAAAAAAAAAAAAAAAAAAAAAAAAAGTACTATACCTCTGTACAGTTTTCTTTAGTGGCATTTGGCCAGAGATGTATACATCATGCTTGAAATGTCAAATATGAAATGTCAAATATGTGTGCCATGGAAAATATTTTTAGTCATGTAAATGTTAGATATCAACCAGTACCTCTGTTATGCAAACAGGTTATTAAATTATTCAGAGATACGGAGTACGTTAAAAGTCACATGTGGAACAGCATTTCCAGAATGTTTAAGTACAATGGCAAACAGCCTCTGGAAAATTTTGAAGCTGTAAACTGTCTTAGTTTCACAACAAAATATGTCCATGCAATCAACTCCTTACCATGGCAGTGACTTCATGGTGTTGACGGTATGCATCAGCTGAAGATATGCTTGGAAAATCTGGAGGAGCAAACATACTTGACGGTGGCCTCACTGATGTTCCAATAGGCAATGGACCAAGATTATGTGGATTTGGTACTGGATGTGGAGGTACCATGTTATAACCACCAAAATTGTCTGGCCGAGGATACGGCGGTCCATTATGCAAGCCCTGTTGCAGAAGTTTATGCAAATCAGAGCGAATGTTAAAACTTTAGTATTGAGGTTAGCATGAGCGTGACATATCGAAAGCATTGAATATACCAGAAAGCTAATTGGCATTGTTGCCAACATCTTTGTAACTAGTTCCATTCAAATTCCAAGCATAATGATATGGTGCAAAAATATCATCAGACCTTAGAATGTTGAAGAAAGTTTATAGCTTACTGTTATGGTAGGACATAAATTTAGGCAGTATAAGAGTCAGATTTTGGTTTCATTAAGAATTAACACTACTGTACCAAAGATTATTACCATGGGATTTTGTGGAGTTGGGAGAGCAGCAAGCTTTGGCTGCTGCTGGAGAGCCTTTGTTCCATCAAACCTTCCATAAGAGCGAGGGTCATCTCTTTCAAAATGACCATCACTATTACCCATATCAAAACCCATTGGAGGTCGAATTGGTGATGGACCAACATGATTTGGAACTGCAGGGCCACCAACTGGTTTTTGCAGGTAGTTTGTATCTGCTCCACCTTGATGCATTTGAGCAGGTGACTTCGTAAAACCCATGTTATTAGTCTCAGCAGGGGATGATCCACCAGGAAGATGTTTGGCAGGATATAACGGCCCACCGACTCCAGGTATATTTGGCTGGCTACTAAGGGCTCCAGGATGTTGATGACTAGAAGGTAACGGCTGATTTGGAAAAGGAGCTTGGCCACGCTGCTGACTAAGTGGTAATGAAAAGCCAGTCCGCTTGCCTTCATGAACTCCATCATCATCCTTCGCTAATGGACTTTGTTGCCCATGTGACAGTGGCGGTTTTCCATGCTGAGTGAACGGCAATCCATGCTGCAGTTGACCTTGTTGAGTTGGCATTTTAAGTCCTTGAGGTTGAGAGACCTGCGGCGACTGCGAAGCTTGGGCAGGGTGGTGAAAGCTCAAAGATTGTTGAGGGTGTTGCCCTTGACTCTGAGGAATCCTAACTCCCTGCGGCTGCTGGCTTTGATTATAAGCACCATGTGGAATCTGAGGCTGCTGATCTTGATTGTAGGCAGACTGTGGTATCATGGATTGCTGACCTTGATTGTAGGAAAGTTGCGGCATCGGTGGCTGCTGACTCTGACCTTGGTTGTAAGAAGGTTGCGGCATCGGAGGCTGCTGACTCGGACCTTGGTTGTAGGAAGGTTGCGGCACCGGCGGCTGCTGACTCGGACCTTGATTGTAGGAAGTTTGCGGCATTGGTGCCTGCTGACTCTGACCTTGATTGTAGGAAGGTTGCGGCATCGGTGGCTGCTGAGCTTGATTATAGGCAGTTTGTGGCATCTGCGGCTGCTGGTCCGCCTGATACGAATATGGCGGAGCCTGCTGTTGCTGCTGAGGTTGCATGTAAGGACCATGCTGGTACGGCACGTGCTGAGGATGCGTGCCGTGGTACTGATGCGGCTGATTTGGCATGTGCGCCTGCTGTTGCTGATATGGCACTTGCTGAAACGAAGCTTGTTGTTGAGCCGGGACATGCTGCGGAAACGGTTGCTGCTGAGCTGGCTGTTGAGTGTGCTGCGGCCCAAGCTGGCCAGCCTGAGGAATATAAGCTGCCGCCTGGCCAGGCCGCTCCTGGTGCCCCGCCTGCCCAGCTTGGCCAAACTGCATGTTAGGCTGCGAAAAAGCCGCAGGTGCAGGTTCCGGAACCTGAGGCGGAGGACCTGCTGGCAAAGGGGGCACCCCTGCAGCTGCAGCCGGCTTCTCATACTGGGTGACATTCGTCTCAGGGTTCCAATAGTACAGCGTCGCGCCGTCAATCAGCGCCTTCCACGGCGCCGGGAGCGTCGGGTCGTCCGGAGCGAACCGAGGGCCCGAAGAATCAGCTGCGGCGGCGGCCTCCTGAGCCGCCATGCCAGTCGACTCTTCTTGCCCCTCCTCCTCCTATTGCCTGCCTAACTAGCTGCAACCATAATGCAAATGCCCTGCAAGCCAGTAAAATTCAGGAAACTCGATAAGTTTCGGAAGAAAAAATCGAAGTTCGTAAGCATTAGGGATGCGTAAGCTTGCAACTAGAACAGATCCGAAGGCAAAATAGCCAGATAGCTTAGGTTAGGGTTTGGGCGCCCGGTTCCGGGTTGCGGGAAGGGAAGAGAAGGGCTGGCGTACTTGGAGGGTGCTCGTCGACGGCGATGGGGGGTTACGAAGACCAGGCGAAGGGCTCTATGGAGACCTCGGCACCTGGCGTAGCGCGGCCGGGGCGGCGGCGGCGGCGCGAGAGCAGTCGACGAGAGGGAGAGGGAGGGAGAGGGAGAGCGCCCGCGGGGTGAAACTCGGGGAGGATTGGAGACGGAAGTGTCGCCGGTGGGCCGCCCTGGGCCGTTCCTCAATCCGCAAAAGCCTTAAGATAATTTCCCTTTTTCACTTTTGTGTCTAATCCCCTTTTTTTTTTCTAGTAAAAAAGCTTTTGTCTCTACTCAGATAAATGTACTATGTGCGTTACGTGTTGAATCAAGTTTTTATAGGAAGGAGTTCGTGTCAGATCAAAACTTTGTAACCGTTGCTTTTGAACGCAAAACAATGTGGAAAGAGAAGCCGAATTAAAGTTGGATTATATTTTGATATCACTAACACATAATCACTTTAGAGATTTTTTTAGTCCCGTTGCAAGTCATAGTTTTATTTTATATTATTATATATTTTTTGAAATGAATTTATATTATTATATGTTGGTTCCTTATTTTTTTTCTTTGTACAATATTATGAAGAAGAAAGATTTTAAAAAGGAATATAAATTATTATTATGAAGAATTAAATTTGTTCTTTCATTCTCTTTTTTATCCTTCCTATATAATTCCTTATTATCATTTTTTTATTTGTATAATTACACTGCCAAGTACCGGAACATTGGTTTTATTGCCTGAACATTTTTCTTTATTCTTCTTGAAGCTAACATTTGTTTTGAACCTATAACTATTTATATGAAATTGAAACAACTTGTAATATTTTTATCTTAAACATTCTTTTTTCAATAAAAAGTGCCATTTGGAATTCTTTGGCTTCCATGCTCTAATATTTTTTATGTTCTCCACCTGGTGGAATCATTGGTGAATTGATGAGATTGAGCTTTTAAGGTAAAAAAAAAACAATGCAACATGCAAAGTATTTTGCTTCAGGGGATATAAGCAGGGCTCCAACTCTATTTTTTTATCCACGTCAACAAAAAATACTTGATATAACAAGGCCCACTCGAGTCCCTACTTCCTGAGGTTTAGCTCAATAAGCAAAACCCTCAAAAATAAGTCCTAGGGGGGATCTATTTTAGAGGGGCCTTTTGTTGGGATTGTTCTAAAGTTAATTATTGCTTTGCTATTGGTATTCAAAAGAAGTCAACAAAAAGTCCAAAACAAACACAAAGGAAGAAGACCAAATCATACTCCCTCTATCACGAAAAAAATGCAGTTCTCACATATGCAGAAGAAATCATAACACAACAAAAGGGATTCATTTAGCCCTATCTATCCTTTCCACTTATTTGTGTATACAATTTACTCATGTTATTTATGTATACCATTTACTCATGCCACAATTAGCCAGGTCGTCTCCTTTCTCTAACCGTTTGATTCAGCACCAGCGGCCACAAAGACATCCACGTCCACCTGCTCCACACCTCCACGGAACCTTCCAAAAGGTTCCTTTCCTTACCCGGCCATCTCCCACGGCGGCCATCCAGCCTCCGCTACAGACCCCGGCTAGCGAGCTGCATGAAGGCGCCACGCACGCCCGCCCCCTCCCTGCCCCCTACCGCATGGCGTCGAGCAACCGTCTTCGCCCTCACCTCCGACATGGCTCCTTCCTCTCTGTTACTCCATGGTCCCCAACTGCTGTCTCATCGGCCCTTCTGTTATGTGCCCTTTCGTGCTCGATGTGTCCCGCTATGCTTGCTAATACTCCGCCCAGTTCCCTTCTGCCGCCACCAACTCGACCTGCGCCCCTGTCCGTCCTACAGTTTCCCCACCGCTCCTTCTGCGTGGTGCGTCGCCGCTGCTGCTGGGACGCAGTCTGCTGCCTCCCTGACTGCCACTGCCACTGAACTCTGCCACTGCTAGGGGCATGACGCCAAACCTCGTGAATCGCTTCCCCCCGACCATTTAGTGATTCGAGGCAATGCTAATTATGGTTCCATTTCTACTAAATAGTACTTCTATTATTTTTTGTCAGGCAGTTTCTTGGTGTTGGCACCATTTGATTGATTTTAGGCTGCTCCCGCCTCTGATCCAGGAGATGGCTAATCGATTTGCAAACCTCTTAAATTCGTCTTCTTCGCCTGTGCCTGCCTTGTTATCGCGTCTTCCCTGCGTTCTCCTTCCTCTCTGTTACTCCATGGTGCCCAACTGCTGTCTCATCGGCCCTTGCTGTTATGTGCCCTTTCAGTGCTCGATGAAATGTCCACAAGGAGTATGCTTGCTAATACTGCTACCTATGTTTGTAGGCTATCCAGTCCCTTCTGCCGCCACCAACTCGACCTGCGCCGCGTGTCCCGTCCTACACGTTTCCACCACCGCATCCTTCTGCGTGGTCCTCCCAAGCTTCGTGTCGCCGCTGCTGCTGGGACGCAGTCTGCTGCCTCCCCTGACTGCCACTGCCACTGCCAGTCTGCCACTGCTAGGGGCCGGTTTACCCTGACCCTGAATGGATTAACGAGATGTTGCACCGAGGTAGTGGGAAGTGTAAGTGAATCAATAGCTTCCCCCTCAGTTGCCTTTGATTTAGTGATTCCGAGTTTCCAACCATTTTTCACAATGCTAATTATGGTTCCATTTCTACTAAATAGTACTTCTATTATTTTTGTCAGGTACATATTATTATATTAGTTTCTTGGTGTTGGCACCATTTGATTGATTTTAGGCTGCTCCTGAATCCTCTGATCCAGGAGATGCCGACTAATCACTTGGAATTGCAAACCTCTTAAATTCTAAAGGTCAGAGGGAGGGCAGGGCCAGTGATTTTAGGTACAAAAAACAAGCATGACCACATACGTATTTACTGGACAAATATTTATTGCAGTTATCTGTGTGAATTACCATTCCACATGGAGACCAGTCCATCTTTAGTTCTTCACAACCATTGTGTGGCCTCACATACTTATCCCAAATATGGACATATTTCATTGCTTAGTTACAGCTTCTGGATGTCCTATGTCATAATATGCTAGATTATACCTCAAAGAAGGTTGGAAATAAAGAACTATAACTGTTTTAGAATTTCCACTCAGCAATATATTATTGATGCCGCATTTGTTTTCTATGTATCGAGCATTATAAACATGCCATAAAAAATAAACTGGGTTTTCCCTATTTACTGTACTCTGAATATGCTAAGCATTTAGCCACCTCATATTTTTTTATGCAGTTGAAATCAGGCAAAAAAGGATGGGTTAAAGTGACATACTGCAATAACTTTCAGACTGGTAATTTCTACCAACTTTATGGCTCCTGTTTACTCTCCTGATGGCCTGTTACTATATTTGAACTGAGAGGCCGAAGTGCAATGTCAATCAATTGTTTCTTAATTTGTGATACTGTAAAAGAAAATAGACTTACTACAGCCAATTCAGATTCAATGACTTTCTACAACCAATTCAGATTCAGTGATGTAAACACATAATCTTCAAGGATAGTACAATAATTGATCCAACACAACGAAATGAGCTTTCATTTCCTTATGCAGAATCACAATGCTGAATGCTTGCGAACCAAAGAAACTACCTTTTGGTTTGTTTTGCTTCACTGTAATAAAACATTTATCTGTGTACAACGAATGTTCCTAAATATCTAATATTTATAGCTTATCTCTGTTCTTATTGCAGAAAAGAAGGCAGCAGCGCAAGCGCATTCCAAGAGTTTGTACAACTTTGGACGATACAATATTTTCGTGGTAATTTAATAAATTACTGACAGAATATGCAGTATATATTGTTTGAAATTTTCAGTAATTTTCCCAATACTTACCTGCCAGAACATAGAATGCATTTGTCAGCCTAAGAGTGCATTATCAATTTAAATTCATCACTGCTATTTGCAAATCCAAATTTAATAAACCTTTGTTTCCTTCTATGCACCAAAAAATATGAGTTACGGCTAGCCTAAAACTATGTGGTTTTAAGTTAACTCTGCTTTTAACAAAGTAGGTTTGTGCTTTTGGATTGCCCTTCAACATTTGATATGCCAGGTAATGTTCGTATCCTAGGATAGTTGCTTTCTGGCTTCATTTAAGTAGACTTTACTTCTTCCATATCAGTCATGTATTTTGGGGAATTAGCTAGATGCAGCAATACTACATTCTTATCGTCAGTTCCTTATACAGATACATATCCTACGTGGTCTTAGCTCACTTGCCAAACGTCATCAACTACATGATATGTAGGGAAAGGTCAAGGCTTATATTTGCTAAATGAAATTATTAATAACATGTAGCAAAAAAAATGTGGTTTAAGTTACAATATCCAATTTCATGACCTACTCTCTCACTCTATATATTTGTGTTTTCAGGACGCTCTCCTTCCAACGTCTCAAATTTGAGAAATAATTTTTTGGTTAACTTATAAGTTCCATTGCCCTGTGTAATGAACAATATTGCTTTTATAACGTTTCAACATCACTGTTATTATTCCAATCAAATTGTTATTAGCTTAAATGTCCTAATTTGCAATTATGCCATACAACTTGTCTTCTTTAGCTTTTTCTGTCACCTGCGGCAACGCGCGGGGTTCCTGCTAGTTACTTTTTATTCTCCACATATGCTGATTGAACAAAAGCAAATGATTACACCTGCAAACTCTTATCTTTTATACATCATTCTCCTTTACAATTGTAACAATGTGTCTATACAAGATTTTGGGCCACGTCACCCCAATTATTTCATTGGGCCACGTCGCCTAGAAATCGTCGTCCACACAAGTTCATCGAAAAAATATATCCCCTCCCCACGCCTCTTCTCCCGAAAAAAATTGCGTCGTCTCCCTGTGCACCCCTCGTCTTCCTCTCTCTCGATCTCTCTCTCCCGACGTGGCAGTGCGCCGGTACGCGAGAACATATCTATATAACACACCTTCTTACGTACCAAACCTACTTATTATAAGCTAGAGTTGTTGTCAGGATCGCCACTCACTCGAACTAGTAGTTAGGCTAAGTTGTCCTCCATTGGCCACACTTAGCCCAATCCAGTTCAATCGGTCATCCTGGTGTACTACCTACATTATTAATTGTTGAATACATCTTCTGACCTTCATCCATGATCATTACAAGATAGCTCGTACATATGATTCACATCACATTTAGAGGAGGTACTTAAGTTTACAACAAATTGTCCAAACTTATTGATAACACAAGCACTCAGAGTCTAGCGAAAATCTTCAACCTAAAACGACATAGTTTTGGATCCTAGTCACAACCTTTGTATGGACCCTAGTTTTTTCGGAGTAGGTGTGGACCCTAGATTAATCACAACTCCACTAGTCAATTACTAAAACCAACATAGGGTTGTCTCCCTCCCTTGCTAGTTGTTGATTTCGCCATACGAAATCAAGGGTTTCTGGTCAGGTGGATAAAGTACGAGAGGAAGGCGAAGCCTTTCCCTCGCCCTACCGCTCAGGAACATCAACAGGAGGTTTATATAGGAGTCCGGACAGTCCTAGTTGCCCCCCTTAGACTTCCCCACCCCCACCTACTCGGAGAATATTCCGATCCCACTTGAGTAGGGGTGGAGGGGTACACTCATCCAATTTTACCAAATGTGTTGATGGTTCAACCACTCTCTCCTATCCAAAGCTCTCCGGCCCATCTGGCATCCATTTAGGGCCTGAATGTGGTTAGGCGAAGTAGCCATCGCCATTGCGAACAGTTCTTCGCGGGTCACGTCTCATGCTTGCTTCGCCCGTTCCTACCGAAAGAGCTCGACCGCGACCCTTAGCTCCCTCAGGCGAGGAATGTTTCGCCGTAATGAGATATACCTCACCTTTGGGCTTGACTATGGCGATGCCACAGCTCGATTCGCTACCCAGGGGGTCAAGCTCGAGGAATTCCCCCAAAACTAGTAGGGAGGGAGCGAGAGAGAGAGAGAACTCCTCCCTCTTCAATAGTAAGCAAAAGCATGTGTACGTCGTCCTTTAGGTGATGGTGAGCTCATGGTTGATCCCTGCCGCTTCCCCCTTTCCTTGCACTAGTGAGGGTTTAGGGAGAGATGAAGAACGAGAGAGAGGGAGTGTCAGACTGAAAGAGTGAGATAGAGAGTGAGAGAGCTCATGGAGTTCCGACATATGCACATATCCACGCGCATTTGGAGGTTCACACAACTTAGCATTTGATGCATGCATGGCTATGAATGTGATATATTGGACTGTTGGATGGGTTTTTTCCTGAGTAGTTTGACAAGAGGAAGTGCAGTGCAGAAAAACACACCCTGAAGTTCACGAATTGTCCAACAAAGAGGGTAAGGCTATTCAAAGAATGACAGCGGAGCTAAGATAATGCAGAAATTAACATGCAAGTTCTGAAAACATGAGAACAAAATGCAGATTATTATGCTCATGAATCGTGATGTTCAAGAAAAATAAATAAAGATGGTGACCGTTGCATTCTTTTTAGAAGAATAATATATACGAGTGAGTGCTGGAAGTGCACTTTTTTAGGATAGAGTGAGTACATGTGCCAAATTCGAAATAAAAAAAGAAGAAAAAAATGATATTCTAGGCATGACGCTCACAGGCCAGTAAAAAAAAAATGTGAGAAGATGCAAAAATCGCAATGGAAGAAAAAGAAAAGGACTGCGATAATGCGCGACCCGTCGCGACTTTGTCAAGTGCGCGACATCACTCTAGGACTGACGCGTGTTCACCGTGCCCGCATACACCACCTGTCCGTCTACCCGTATACCGCCCGCTCTGCTCTCGAGACAGGCCATGTGGCCGCACAGTTTGGACAAGACAGATTAGGTGCTAGTCTCCATTCCTCATGTGCACGTATTTCAAAAAGTACATGAAATATTTTCTTTTAATTACTATAACTATTGAGCGGTATATCTATTTTCAATTTTATGCACCAGTATATTCTATGTGATGAGACGAACAAAACTAGACCTCACTTATCTATGTTTCAATAAATTTTATTTTATTATCAATTTATGTAAAAAAATATAATAAAAATAAAAAAATTGACTAGAAGATTTATAAAAAAATTGCTATCATGTAATATTTAAACTTGCTATTCTAGAAATAAACTAAAGTTTTCTCATGGTATATGCACATCAATTGTTACCATGAGAATATAATAAATCTGTTATATCGTATTTACATAAAGGTACTAACTTCTAATGGGTAGCAGACAAAAAACAAAAGCTGCAACCTAGAGGGGCAAATTATTACTAGAATAATATTGCATAAGCTACAAATTAGGAAGATAACTTATCATACATCACATTCAAAAGGCCAAAAAAACATGACTTGGCGCCAACCGGGGCATTTATAAAAAAAATAAGGATAACAACACAAAACAAGATAAGCTATGGAGATAATTATTAGAACAAACATTGTATAACCTGTCAACTAGAGAAGACAATATGCAGGATTCAGGAAGCCATTCAAACTTAAAAAAAATCAAACCACTTGAGATAGCTACCATGGACCGAAACTAAAAACGACAACAGAAAAACTTAAACTGAAATTAACAAATAAAAAATAAAAACTAAAGTAGTGCAATGAAAAATAGAAAAAACAACTAAAACTGAAATTTCCTAACACAAAAACTGAAATTAACAACAAAAGATGGAACGGAACTAAAAATTAAACACTACAGATACACAATGAAAAAAATTACCAAGAAATGAAAATGAAAAATAAACCAAGAGAAAAAAAACAAAACCAAAATAAATGAAAAATAATGAAGGATGAAATTTGAAAAGAGAAATAGAAACTCACATAAAACAAAAACTAAAAAAAATAAAAAAGTAAAACAGAAAAAAGGCCGCATGGGAGGGCTGCTGCGGTAGACGGAAGGGCCCACGGCATGCAGGGGCCAGGCCGCGTGCGGTTGCTCCCTCGTACGCGCGACCCCGCGGCGTATTTGACTTTGCGAAAAGAAAATGGTTGGGATTACGGATTGAATTCTCGCTTGCGTTTCAAGCGGGCCTAGGCCTATCATGCTAAAGGCCCCTGAGCTCAAGCGTTGGGACGGCCCGACTAACAGCAATCCTTCTCCTGCGTTTGATCTGCGACCACTATGGGCCCACTAAGAGGTGCAAGTGCAACTGCGATCTAGTGAGAGGAGCAGAGCAGCTATGGCGCCGCCGCGCCGCCGTTGCTGTCGCCGTCGCCGTTGCTGTCGCCGTCGTCGTCGCTGTCACCAGCCCCGTGAGATTCCTCCCCGCCAAGCTCGAGTCCCTCCCAATCCGCCGCCCCTTGCCAGATGAAATCCAGGTAACGCCTGTCTTGCCCTTTATGCTGTCCTGTCATATGCCCTGTTCCTGTAGTAGGCACCATTGTTCTTCAACTTATCTGTCATTTTGGCATTTTTGTTTCACACGAATAGAAACAAGAAAACGGCATGCAGTTTTCATTTCGACGATGAGCGGCATGGTGTACATTCCATTAGTTTTCTTAATATATATATGCATCGTGTGTAGCTGCTGCATCTTGTTTCAGTTGCCAAGCCAAGCGTCCATTCAGATTCAGACCACCAACATTTCGTCACAGATTCACAATGCGCTGAAACTTCCTGAGTTTTATATAATAAATATATGCACCACACAAAAGAATATATATCACCAACGGACCCAAAGGATAGAAGGGAAACAACGATTTCTTTAGGGAGGATGTGTATCCCTGGCCCTTTGTCAGGAAATGACATTACAACAAACAATGTTTCACCTTAATTAATAGCACACCATCCAAACATAAAGAGGAAAACCAAATAAATGACAATGACCAAGTACAATACCATGGGATGTCAATGCATACTTAGTCCATCCCTATTTTATTTATTTACAAACATGAGTATCAATAGTATATAGTAATAATAAGAAAAATACACACTTGAAGCCAACACAGTATATGGCAGTGAATTGTGAATGTGAATTGGAAAGAGCTCTGGGCAGCACCGATATCTTGCCATTTCAAGCAGTGACGACATGATCAACAATTACCTTCAGTCCAAGGGTATTATTCTTCAGATCATCGACAAAGAACTTGGTTGTTTCATCTGCCTTTTCATTAACTCTGAGATGCACCTCTTTGAGACTTTCTAGGGTGTCAATGCCGATCAAACCTTCGAAGGCGCCAAACCTCATCTCAATCATCTCTAGCCATGGCATTGCATTGTCGCTGAAACCTAGCTTTGGCACAAGAGGGGCAAAGAAGCGGAGCAGCTTAAGACTTGGGAATCCACCAGGGACAAATATCTCCCCATCGGACTCTTCTTTGTTCTTCTCGAGGACCTTCTGTGTGTCCTCATCCAGATTCACTGCATTCAGAGAGAAGGTGAGAGAAAACAATGACGGCAGGTCGCAAATGAGTTCCAAAGTTTCAGTCCGGAGAACTGTCACAGACAGGGTTAACTTGTTCAACATATGTAGTTTACTGATCCACTTTGGGGGCCTTTCCAACATTCCAGATAGCTCAAGCGCGATGAGGTATCTTGGTGGTGCAGACATGGTGTCCAATGAGTTGATAAAATCAGACCCTTCATCGTTTATTGCCAAAGTTTGCAAACCACAGCTACCAAGGTACTCGATAGAGGAGCGTAGCTCTTTGAATGTGTCACCATCCTTCTTTATGCTGAGCTTATAGATGGCAAACTTTCTTAATCCGGTCAACTGATGAAGGCCTGCTACAGCTGTTGATTCCCCAATGATCTCAATCCCTGACAGTACACGGAGTGCTTTCATTCCATCCTTACTTTTTTCCTGTGGCAACATACTTTTCCTCGAGTCCTTACTTTTGTCTTGAGGAAACCTTAACCCCTTTCTTGGGTATTTATTTCCACCAAGTATGCTACTGATTCGTTTTAGCTGGCCTACAGCCTTAGGAAGCTCCCCAACATTTGTCTCCCTTATGTCAAGAGTTTCCAAATACTCGAGCTTCTCAATCCTTGAGGGAATATTGGCAATATCTGTACCTCGGAGGCCCAAGTACTTCAGGACAAGCATATTACATATATCATTCAGATGTTTCTCTTTCAATCCCTTCCAACCCTCAAGATCGAGCACTTGTATTATTGCATTATTGAATGAATGGAATGGCAGCTGGTTCAAGCTCCCCAAAACAGTCAGTGATCGAACCTGAGACAAGTTCATACCTTCTGTTGAATTTCCATATTTGGAACCGCTGCTCTGCATTGAAAGTCGACGGACTTTATTGCTAGGTGCTGGCATCATCCAATGGCCACCTACTACAGTAATAAAGTTCTCTTCACTTGACTTGGATACAATATATTCAAGGACCATGTCATGAACTTGAAAGGTTTTTATTTTCCCATTGCTGCTGTGCTCCACAGGACGTATTATCTTTCTTCTTGTGAGCTGATTAAAATATGTCTCTGCAACCTCCTCTTCAGTCAATCCTTGCTTCTCACTAACAAAACCTTCAGCTATCCATCGTCGTGTCAAACGTTTCCTGCTAATTTTCCATCCCTTCGGAAATATGCTCAAGTACAATGAACAGGTCTTGAGATCTGCAGGCAAATCATTGTAGCAACAGTCAAGTATCCTTGTAATCCCATCTAAAGTAAGAGAGGTCACGGGTTCTGGAAATAATGATTTGCAGACTTTGTGCCAATCATCACTGTGTTTGCTTGGGTTGCAGTCAACAAGGCCAGCCATGGTGACTATGGCCAAAGGCAAGCCCCCACATATTTTCCAAATCTCTTCAGGGACAGAGTTGCTGCTTTTGGATTCAGAAACACATTGAAGGAATAATTTCTTGGACTCCTCACCAGTGAGAAAATCAACTGTATGCAGAAGGTCAATTTTATCATTTGGGGAGCACGTAGAACCAACAGCTTGAAACCTTGAAGTCACTATTATTCTACTGCCTCTGTTATTCTCTGGCAAACAAATTCTGATGCTGTCCCATGTCTTTGCAGACCATATGTCATCAATTAAGAGGAGATACCTGGGAGAAAAAAAAGAGGAAACACATATGAGGGAAAAAGGCACACTTATAGTAGGTTATGGGCTTATGGCATGAGAAAAATAATCTTTTAATTAGGTGATTCTCCTTGCATGCGTTTAACATCCTGAATTGAGATTAACCAACCCAAATTCTCAACTGGGATTGAACCGTTCCAAATTTGCAACAAAACCAAAGTCTATGTACTGAATTGGAATTAACCAATGCAATATGGTTTTCTGCCTTGTCTGTCAAAGCTCTAGCTTTGGATTTCTTGGTGTTTCTTGCTTTAAAAATCTATAGAGCTCATCTGTGGAAACATTTGAGTAGTTAGGTTGAACTATTTTCTTTCTGTTCTGGATAAATTAAAACAGAGTATCAGAGTTCTTGATTTTATCACTGCTATGATCCTTAGATCATTGGGGGTTGGGTGATAACCATTGCCATGAGGATGGCCAGTGAAAGGGATGAGATTGAGAGAGAGGAGAGAGATTAGGAAATTAGTTTGTTATTGCTTGATTCATCCAAGACTCACTACATGATATAATTAAGCCACTAACCACCTGGAGATAATAATTCTCTTGATTTGTTGCCCCTGATAGCTAGCCAGGCCACTAATGCCCCTGATTGCTGGCCACTAATAATGCCCCTGATTGCTAGTCTAGCTACATGACATCTCTCCCCTCCCTCGATGAGCAGCTCATCCTCTAGTTGCCGTAGACCTACTTGACGCGACCTAGGGTTAAGCCTTCTATATCTCGGCTTTCCTTTGTTATTTAAAACTAAAATATAAAATAAAATTGAAATTCAACTATGTCCTCCTAGATCCCATGGAAGGAGCCCAACCACTGGCTTCATATAGGATGAAGAGATGGCCAACCCTAGTGGTACTTGCCACAAGGTTGTGCTGGTCATTCAACGCACCAGGAGATCGAATACCCATATCTCTACTTCGGCTGGAGCCATAGGACGTATATAGGCAAGCCTGAGTGGTTGAACGTGCAGGCTGCGATTTGTTGCAGCGACAGGCTGAGCAACATGCACATCTTCTGCACCATCCGTCGGACAAGGAAACCTTGCCCGGTTGCTTGCTCCTCCGATGATGGCCATGTGATGGTGGATGGCGTTGCATGGAGAGACTACACCTGCTGGCGTGCCAGGAGTCCATGTGCTGCTGCCTATAGGCGTATTGCCTCCAGGCATTAACGTGCCGCTTTAAACCACGAGCAGTACCATTATACGATCCACCATTGTGGACATATGATGGAGCCCCTCGGCAAGGGTGTGTAAGGCATCATCGGCAGCATAAGCCATGGGAATGGATTGAAACCAAAGCAAGCTTTTCATTATCAATTGGGGGTGTGAGAAGCATAGTGCCAACAACAGGTTTAGGAATTTTGACCGAAGTTAGCCAAAAAAATGCTTCCGCCGGTTAGACATGATAAAAACCCATACTGGTCATTTTGTCTTGGCCTTTTTAAACTTTTCTCCAACAGATTCCATATAGCTGATAAATGTATTCCCTATATAAGGATAAGGACAACACACCATTCAAGGGAAAAGTTAGTTTGTATCTCTTTAGCTACAACATGCACTCTTCCCTTTTCTACATTATGTGTTAGAATGTTAGCTTGACCGCTCTACCCCCACAATCCTACGAGTGGTCGGCCTACATGGGTCTTGTCGGTACAAGAACTGGTGGCCCTTGCACCAACGAGTGAATTTATGGTGCGTGCTCCCTATTTCCGGATGGTGTGCAAGATGAACACAAGGGGTTCGGGCAAGAGAAGGCCCTACGTCCGGCCCGGGGGAGAGGTCGTGGTCCCAACAAATGGTGATTGAGTGAAGTGCCTGTGTGAGGTTCATGTGTCGAGGCCCTATGTGGTCGTGCTTGTAGCGGAAGCCTCGGGCGACGGGGCCATGAGAATCAACACCCGTTCGAGGCACGTAAGCTTGCGGGGGGTTCGGACGAGGTGGAGGCTAGGAGCCCTCCCAACCGCGCGGGGGGCCGACCGGAGGGGCCCGGATTTGTGCAATGGCGGCCGGCCGGGGCTAGGCGTGGTGGATGGCGTTCTTTGGGCTTTCCCAAAAGGGGCCCTTATTTTGGTCCCCGAGACAGTAGCCCCGAACCTCGGGGAATGAGTGCGTGTACTTGTTCAGAGGTTGAGGTCGCGCCTCCTCGGTCACCTTTTGGAGTTTTCCGCAGGGTGCGGGCGAGCGCACCCGGCGGGTGTAGCCCCCGAGGCCTCGGAGGAGTCTTGGGACTCCTCCGAGGGCTTGTATTTGGTCAGCGCGGCGTGTTTTGTTTCTGTCTCTGGAGCCGTACTCGTCGGTGGGGGCGCACGAGCGTACCCGCCGGGTGTAGCCCCCGAGGCCTCGGAGGAGTGTGTGCACTCATCCGAGGGCTTGTGCGTGCTTTCGTGAGCAAGTTATTTTGTGGTGCCGAGCCCCCGGGCCCGTCGGCTCGTCCGAGGGTTCGGCTGGATTTGCGATGCTTTCGCGAGTCGGTCCTCGTGTTGGGGAAGCCTCCGAGCCCTTGTGATGACGAGGGGGATCCGATCGGTACTCTGGTCGCTAGTTTTTTACGCACCTCCGCGTCCCTTCCGCGAGGGAGGAGGGTGGACTTTGTCGCGCTTATCGTCGACGAGTGTCGAACACGACTAGATCCGTCAAGCTGTTGGGGAAGATCCAAGTGAAACGCCCGTGCCCCGCTCGTTGGGGGTCGGCTAGGCCCGAGGCGTGTTTCATAAGAGCACACACGGTATGCTGAGGAGGGGGGGCTCGGGTCCCGTCCGCCGGGTCCCGAGGGCTCGGTGCTCTCCCACGCCGGGATCCCCCTAACTCTTTGGTTGCCATCTCTTTTGGCCTCGGATCTTCTTTGGGGCCGCCCCTGCTTGTGGGTGCCTGATGTGGGGCTAGGCCACGTGTATATGAGGCCGTCCCTTGTGGGGTGCAGCTGCCCACGACTCTGTTGCCACCGAGGTGGGCTTTGGGTCGTGTGTGACCACGAGATGGGCCAGCCCGCGAACCGGAGCGGTGGGACCGTAAGCGGGCCGTCGCCCGAAGTTCCTTTGAGGAGAAGAAAAAAGAAAACCCCCGTTTTTGCCCGTCGTGAGGCGTGGGCGCGCCTTTCCGGGACCTGGGGCGGCAATCGAACAACCGGGAGGTGGCGGGTCCCACTTTCCCCGCCGTGGCGGTGCCGGGTGATGCCGGGGCGTGCTTGTGGGTCCCATGGGGGGATGTGATGTCTTGTGGCTCTTCGAGGCCGAGCTTTCGCTGAGGCCGAGAAGGAGAAGGAGAGGGAGGGAGAAGGGGGCCTCGGGCTCCGTGACCCCGGATCCCTTGTGGGGTGCACTTCGGCAACGATGATGACCACCTCCCCCGGAACAACCGTGCGGAAGGAGTTGATCGTGTGGCGCCGAGCCCATGTGGCATGCGGGGCGGGGCTGCCGTGTCGGCCAGGGGCTCGAGAAGGGAGAAGCCGAGGGCGTCGGAGAAAGTCGAAGCCCCCGATCGCCGCGGAGAAGAAGAAGGCTAACCGCGACCACGTGGAGGCGAGGAGGAGGGAGAAGGGAGAGTCTTTGCGGAGCGTAACGCCCGCAAAGGTAAGGAGAAGGAGGAGGACCTGGGCGATGTGGCGGCGCCCGCCAGAGCGAGAGGGCCTCCCTCGGGAGGAGACGCGTCGGACACCACCGAGTAAGACGACGACGATGACAACGAGGGAGGGATGGGTGGACGACGAGCCGAGCCGCTACCCGGGGCTGGACCCACCGGAGGTGACGCCGGGTGCCTGGGAGGGCGGCGGCTCGTCGGAGGCGCAGCGGCCGGAAGGGCCGTCGGGGAGAGGCTCGTCTCCGGTCTCGCCGGAGTTGGGGCCTCGCGACGCTTCTAACGCCGAGGCGTCTCCCCCTGGGGGGGTGCGACGTCGCTGGGGAAGGAGGTCGCCGAGCCCTCCCCCGCCGAGGCTCGCCCCCCAACGCACCCACGGCGTCTAGGAGCGGGTCGAAGGACCGCAGTCGACGCCCCCGGAGGGCGCACGGGCGCAGGGCGCCCGAGGCTCCTGCCCTCGGGAGGAGCCCGGTCCAGCGCCAAGATTAAGGTGCCCGGGTAAGTGGCGTTCATGCCTTATCGCTGGTTTCGGTGTTCGCCTCTTCTCCACCCGCTGACTTTGCCTCCTCTCCATCCGCCGCCTAAAGCGCAAGGCCGCGGCGGATGTGGCCCCCTTCGCCCCGAAAGCAGCTGAGGCGGGGGGGGGGAGCGCGAGCCTCGGTTCCGCCGTCGCCGGCGGCCGGGACGGAGGAGAAGGAGAAGGCCACCGAGGTGCTGCCCGCCGAGGAGCAGCCCTCGGCGATGGAGGAAGAGACAGTGCAGGCGCCCGCCCGGTGGGGCGAGGGTGCGACCGTGGTGCCACTGGTCGAAGGGCCGATCCCCGCTACATTGGCCGGGGTGGAGTCCCGGTGTCACCGAGGGTACGGTGGAGGAGCCCGCGGTGGCTCGCATCGCCGACGCGGGCGCGGCCGAGTAGGCGCGCCCCCTATCTCCGCGGCTGAGTCATGGCCACCGAGGCGGTGGTCGCCTTTGGCCGCGAAAGAGGCCACCGAGGCGCAGTGCAGGAGGCATCCGCCGTGGGCGCCACCGCCAGCGGGCACACTCGGCCGGGCTGCCTACCGAGGAGCCCACCGAGGCCGGAGAGGGTCGGCCGCCCGAGGCCGGTGACGCCGCTTAAGCACAAGATGGCGGGCCGGCTCGTCTGGAGGGAGCGCCAGACCCCGGAGCTGCGGGAGGTCTTCGCGTTGGACGACGCCAAGGAAGGAAACCTCTGGGTGTGCGTGTCGCAGTGCGTCGACCGGTACGAGGAGGCTGCCCGGACCATCGTGTCGGGGCTGCGCCAGGAGCTCCCGCCCCTGCTTCAGGTAGGCGACCCCGCGCGGCCCTTGTCGGCCCAGAGAATTTTTCCCCTGACTTAAACGGCTGAGACTCGCTCGTTGCAGGAACTGGCGAGGACGTTGAGCGGAAAGTCGGACTTCCTCCGTACGTCGGCCGGCCTCAACAACCAGCTCCTTCAGCAGAAGGGTCTAGTGGCCCAGCTGACGACGACCCTGTCGGAGAAGGACGCCGAGCTCGAGAAGCTCCGTGTCCTTGTCTCGGAACTGAAGGCCGAGGCGTCGACAGCGCACGAGGACGCCACTCTTTCCAAAGAGGTGGCGGCTGGTCATGCCACGAGCCTCGACCGGCTCCGAGCCGAGAAGGAGACGATGCTCGCCGAAGCCTCGCGCTCGGCAGACTCCATCAAGGCTTTGTCCGAGAAGCTGAAGACCGCGGAGGATGAGAACAACGTCCTTGCCGGCGAGTACTCCAAGCTGAAGGACGAGCTCATGCGTGGGATCTCCGAGGCCACGACCCTCCGCAACCAGCTACAAGGTACGCACCGTGATTGTCCATCGTGCGCGTTATATTATCCGAGAGTCCGACTCTCGGGTCGTTGCTGTGCCGCAGGTAGGGGGTGACGGAGCTGGAGGGGAGCCTTGCCGCGTCGCAGACCGCCTTGCGCCTCGGCGCAGGCGAGCTCAATTCCCCCGACGACGTGGGAGGCCACGGCCGCCCTGTGGCCGCGGTGGAGGCGGAGGATGCCGGGCGGAAGCAACTTGGTGACGCGGGCCGGCCGCGTGCCAGTGGCGGGATGGAGGCGCGCGCCCTAGAGGCCCTGCGAGTCGGCGTGTCACATACGCTCACGCTGACCATGTCCCACTACCGGCTCGACCTCCCTCGGATCACCGAGGGGCTCGTTGTGGCCGAGGAGGAGATGGGACGCGAGAGCGAGGTGCTTGCCCAACTCGTCGAGGAGGCCGAGGCGAGTGGGGCTCCATTCGCGCTGGCGAACATCTTCGCACCTGCCGTCGTTTCCACTCCTGCGGAGGAGGCTGGCGACGCCGAGGCTACGGACGTCGAGGTCGTGGACGCTGTTGCGCGAGGCGCTGGCGACCCGGACGCCCCCCAGTAGACCCTGCAAGCTGGGCTCAAGTGCCCATGTAAATAGAAACTTATGTTGGCTTTTGTTCATGGAACACTTTGTGTTAGTCGGCCCGTCGAGGCCCTATGCTTTTGTGACGGTTTTTTCGTTATCTCTCGCGTTTCCCTTTCAGTTGTGCTCGTTACTTAGTTTTGTGGGGGTGCTCTGCAGCCGAGGGTCGCTCTTTAACCGAGGGTAAGGACTGCATGAATAGTTGTCACGGCCCCGTTGCCTTTTCGTAATGAGCGACCTCCCCGCGACGCTCGGAGTCCTCCTTTGGCTGAGGGCGGCAGGCGGAGGCACCATAGCGCATGGGCGTAGGTGGCCTCGCGGCTCGGCCATCCTCGCCCTCGGGACGACATCACGTCGTGCCTTTTGCTAAGTACGCGAGACCTTTGGGAACGTAGAGTCTACGAAAGATAGCCGAAAAAGCGCAAAAGTTTTCGAGGGGAGACTTGGTTTCGGTGAGCCAAAACCAAGTCTCACTGAGTCCAATTGAGGACAAAATATTATGACTTGGGCAAACGCCAAGGGACTTAGTTTTCTTAATAGAAAGAGTACGGTACAAGTATGTACAAGTGCTTGGAATTTCTAAGTGTAGAAGCGACGTAGCTGTTGGATGTTTCAAGAGTTGTTGAGGACTTCGCCGTCCTCGTTAGCGAGCTTGTAGGTGCCCGGCTTGAGTACTTCGGCGATGATGAAGGGTCCCTCCCAAGGTGGCATGAGCTTGTGGCGGCCTTGGTTGTCCTGGCGGAGATGAAGTACCAAATCGCCTTCCTTGAGGTCTCGGGTCCGAACTCGTCGGTCGTGGTAGCGTCGGAGGGATTGCTGGTATCTTGCTGAGTGTAGGAGAGCAGCGTCTCTCTCTTCCTCGAGCATGTCCAGCGAATCTTCCCGAGCCACTTGATTGCGTGCCTCATCGTAGGCTTTGAGCCTCGGGGATCCGAACTCCAAGTCGGTAGGCAGAATGGCTTCGGCGCCGTACACCAGGAAGAAAGGTGTGAACCCCATCGCCCGGCTCGTCGTCGTTCTGAGGCTCCAGAGGACCGAGGGGAGCTCCTCGAGTCACCTTTTGCCGAACTTGTCGAGCTTGTTGAAGATCCAGGGCTTGAGCCCTTGCAGTATCATCCCGTTGGCCCGATCCACTTGCCCGTTCGTCTGGGGGTGCGCCATCGAGGACCAGACAATTCGTATCTGGTGCTTGCCGCAGAAGGCTCGGAACTTCGCCCCCGTGAACTGGGTGCCGTGGTCAGTGATGATGGAGTTCGGGACTCCAAAGCGGTGGATGATCTCGGTGAAGAAGAGCACCGCTTGCTCGGACCGGATGTTGGTGACAGGGCGCGCCCCGATCCACTTGGAGAATTTGTCGATGGCGACGAGCAGATGAGTGAAGCCCCCGGGTGCCTTTTTGAGGACCAGGTCGAAACCCCACACGGCGAAAGGCCATGTGATTGGGATGGTCGGAGTGCCCGAGGCGGGCGGGTGTGTCGGCGAGCATAGTAATCGGGCAACCTTCACAGGTGCGTACCACCTCGGTGGCGTCAGCGACCGCGGTCGGCCAGTAGAACCCCTGTCGGAAGGCGCTACCGACGAGGGAGCGTGGAGCAGCGTGATGACCGCATACGTCGGCGTGGATCTTGCGGACTAGCGCGAGGCCCTCCTTGACCGTGATGCATCGTTGCACGACCCCCGATGGGCTTCGCTTGTAGAGGCCGTCCTCAATAACAACATAGGACTTTGCTCTTCTCGTGATGCGCCGGGCTTGGTTGAAGTCCTCGGGGAGCGCTCCTCGGACGATCCAGTCGAGGTATGGCTTCCTCCAGTCCGGCTTGGGCTCGGGCTCTGGGTCCCCTCCGTCAATCTCCATGACCTCGGTGTTAGACACCGAGGGCGCCTCGAAAACCAAGGGGGTCTCAGATGCAGAGGGGACTTTGGGAGTTTCTCCAACCCCCGAGGAGGGGTCGGAGCGATTCTCGGAGGCCTCCTCTCGCCCTTCGAGATTGACTGAGGGGGCAGCGAGGTCCTTGGTGAGGACGTCGGGCGGAACCGGGGCTCTCCCAGCGGTGATCTCGGCGAGTTCATCGGTGGCTTCGTTGTGCCTCCGGACGACGTGATTGAGCTCATGGCCGTCGAACTTGTCCTCCAAGGCGCGCACCGCCTTGCAGTACGCGTTCATCTTGGGGTCATGGCAGCTCGAGTCCTTCATGACCTGGTCGATGACGAGCTGCGAGTCTCCTCGGACGTCGAGGCGCTTGACGCCGAGCTCGACGGCAATCTTCAGGCCGTTGAGCAGACCCTCGTACTCCGCCATATTGTTCGAAGCTGGGAAATGGAGACGGAGTACGTACCACATATGCACTCCGAGGGGGAGACGAAGAGGAGGCCGGCGCCGGCCCCGGTTTTCATCAGGGACCTGTCGAAGTACATGGTCCAGCATTCCGACTGGAGATGAGGCGGTGGCAACTGGGTGTTGGTCCACTCCGCGAGGAAATCCGCCAGGACTTGAGACTTGATGGCCTTCCTCGGCGCGTAGGAGAGGGTCTCTCCCATAAGCTCGACGGACCACTTGGCGACCCGCCCCGAGTTCTCCCGGTTCTGGAGGATCTCTCCTAACGGGAAAGGAGGAGACCACTGTTACGGGGTGAGCGTCGAAGTAGTGCCGGAGCTTGCGCCGAGTTAGGACCACAGCGTAGAGCAGTTTCTGGATCTACGGGTAACGAATCTTGGTCTCGGACAGCACCTCGTTGATGAAGTAGACCGGCCTCTGGACCGGCAGAGTGTGGCCCTCCTCGTTCCTCTCGATGACGATGGCCGCGCTGATCACTTGGGTCGTCGCAGCGACGTACAGGAGGAGAGGCTCGCCATCGGCTGGCGGGACGAGTATCGGGGCGCTGGTGAGGGCGGCTTTGAGCTTGTCGAGGGCCTCCTGGGCCTCAGAGGTCCAGGAGAAGTGCTCGGACTTTCTCAGGAGGCGGTATAGAGGCAGGCCCTTCTCGCCGAGCCGTGAGATAAAGCGGCTGAGGGCCGCAAGGCAGCCCATGACTCGCTACACGCCCTTCAGGTCTTTGATCGGCCCCATGCTTGTCACCGCAGTCACCTTCTCCGGGTTGGGCTCGATGCCACGTTTGGAGACGATGAACCCTAGGAGCATGCCTCGGGGGACCCCGAAAACGCACTTCTTGGGGTTGAGCCTGACGCTCTTGGCCTTAAGACACTAGAAAGCGATCTTGAGGTCAGAGATAAGGTCGTCAGCCCTTTTGGTCTTGACCACGATATCATCGACGTAGGCCTCTACGGTTTCGCCGATGTGGTTGCCAAAAACGCTCAGCATGCACCATTGGTACGTGGCCCCTGCGTTCCTGAGCCCGAAGGGCATCGTCTCGTAGCAGTACATGCCGAAGGGGGTGATGAAGGATGTCACGAGCTGGTCGGAATCCTTCATCTTTATTTGGTGGTAGCCGGAGTAAGCATCAAGAAAGGACAAGAGTTCACACCCCGAGGTAGAGTCGACTATCTGGTCGATACGTGGTAAGGGAAAAGGAACCTTTGGACATGCTTTTTTCAAACTAGTATAGTCTACGCACATCCTCCATTTCCCACTCTTTTTCCTAACTAGTACCGGATTAGACAACCACTCAGGGTGGAAAACCTCCTTGATGAACCCGGCCGCCAAAAGCTTGTTCACCTCCTCGCCGATGGCCCTGCGCTTCTCCTCGTCGAATCGGCGCAGGCGCTGTTTCACCGGTCTGGACCCGGCCCGGATATCAAGGGAGTGCTCGGCGACATCCCTCGGAATGCCTGGCATGTCCAAGGGACTCCACGCGAAAATGTCGATGTTCGCGCGGAGAAAGTTGACGAGCACAGCTTCCTATTTAGGGTCGAGGGAGTCGCGGATCTTCACCGTCTTGCCGGACGAGGTGGAGGGGTCGAGTGGGACATCCTTCACTCCGTCTGACGGCTCGAAGGTGCCGACGTGTCGCTTGGAGTCGAGGGCCTCGGACAGCGCCATCGCCTCGGCATACTCGATAGCCTCTACGTCGCAGTTGAAGGCGTGCTCGTAGGAGGAGCCGACGGTGATGACGCCGTGGGGACCCGGCATCTTGAGGAGGAGATACATGTAGTTCGGGACCGCCATGAACTTCACGTACGCGGGACGTCTGAGGATTCCGTGGTAGGTCCCCCGGAAATTGACCACGTCGAAGGTGATGACCTCCTTGCGGTAGTTCGACGGCGTCCCGAAAACGACCAGAAGGTCGATCTGCCCGAGGGGCCAGGTACGTTTGCCCGGCACTATGCCCTGAAAAGGGGAGTTGGAGGGTCGGAGGTGCGGGCGCTCCATTCCTAGTAGGCTGAGGGTCTCAGAGTAGAGGATGTTGAGGGCGCTGCCGCCGTCCATCTGCACCTTGGTGAGCCGGACGTTGCCGATGACAGGGTCCACCACGAGCGGGTATCTTCCTGGGTTTGGCACATAGAGCGGGTGATCGTCGAGGCCATAGGTGATGGCGTCCGCAGACCATGGCAGGTACTGCGGCGTGGCGGGGCGCACCGAGAACACTTCTCGGCGCTCGCGCTTGATCTGGCGTGGGAAGAAGTTCACCGGGAGGCCGCCAATGATCATGAAGACATCATGGACCTCCAGGAATCCGTCACCCTTGCCTTCATCCTCCTTCTCTTTCTTCTTCTTGTCCTCGGGCGGGGGGAGCTTCTGGTAGAATCGGCAGGCCAAGCCACACTCCCCATTTAGTGCTTGACAGGGAACTTGTGGAAGGGGCAAGGCTTCTTGAGCATGTCGTCGAACGCCCCGGGCCCCGGGGGGCCTCGGGGTGCCTTGCAGTCGGCCGCAGCGACGAGGTCATCCTCGGAGTCCTCCTCCTTCTTGCCTTGCTTCCCCCTCCGCTTGCCCCTTTTGTTCTTCTTGGGGTTGCGGGTTGCTGCTCCGTCGGCTCCTTCATCCTGCCGCTTGCCCTTGTCGTTGGCGCCGCGAAAGATCGCCCCCACCACTTCTTCGCCGGAGGCGAAGTTTGTGGCTACCTCGAACAGCTCGTTGGCGGTGGAGGGCATCTTCTGACCCAACTCGTGGACTAGCTCCTTACAGGTCGTTCCGTCTAGGAACGCACTGATGATGGCGGTGCCAGCCACGTTGGGTAGCTCGGTGCACTTCTTCGAGAAGCGGCGGATGAAGTCACGCAGCGGCTCGTTCGACTTCTGGCGGCGCTGCGGGAGGTCCCACGAGTTTCAGGCGCACGTATGTGCTCTGGGAAGTACCCCACAAAAAACCTTGACCAGATCGGACGGTCGCGGATCGTGCGGGCGGGGAGGTGCTCCAGCCAAGCTCGCGCCAAGTCCCCCAAGTGAAGCGGGAGGTTACGGATGATGAGCCGGTCGTCGTCCGCGCCACCCAGCTGGCATGCCAGGCGGTAGTCGTTGAGCCACACCTCGGGGTTCGTTTCTCCCAAGTACTTGGTGAGGTTGGCCGGCTGACGGAACCGGAAGGCGAACCGGGCATTGCGGATTTCCCGGCTAAAGGCACGAGGCCCCGGGGGGTCCGTGTCGTCGCGGTCCTCATCACTGTCATGCACGCGCCGTCGGGCCGACGGGTCACATTCGGCCCGCGCCCTTGCCCCCCGCGGCGCCGTTGATAGCGTTGCGCGCGTCGCCGCCGTGCCAAGGCTGCGCGGTTGTCCTGGATGCACTCGCGAACCGATCTCCGCGAGGGGTCCGGGGTGGACCGAGGCCTCCCGCTGCTCCCGAGGGGCACCCTCGGGCTCCCTCGCCCTTCTATGCGAAGGCGTGAGGCCGAGCGGCCTTGGGCTGGATCTGCGGGCGGTCTCGATGCAGCCCCGCATCTCGTCGCGGATGCACCCCCTCCGGGGGGTAGAGGGCTCGCATCGCCGGAGGAGAAGGGCGGCGGCGGCGACGCTCGCTCGCACGTTGGAACACGGGAAGGTGCTCCCCCCCCTCGCCGCCGACCATCCTCTAGTGAACGTTGTGGGGTTTGCCGAGCCGGGGCTCGGGTTGCGCACGCGCTGGTGGCCTTGCTCGAACGCGCCTATCTTCCGCCGTAGCTGAAGACGGTCGTGTTCGAGCTTAGCCCGAGCTCGCGAACCGCCGATGGTGGGTTGGCGTGGCTCCCGAGGTGGCCGTCGTCGCCCCTTTGGCGAGGTGCCGGCGGGATCCACCGGCCCGTGGGTCGTGAGGTGCTTGGATCCACCGGGCGGGCGGGCTCGACGGTGTGCCTAGGATCTCGATCTCGGCCGCCGTCATCGCTGTTGTTGCCGCCGGTGCCGAGGTCACCGATCTCCACGTGGAAGCACTCGCGAGTCGGGTCGTACATGTCGCCCGGGAGTCGGAGTCGGGGTAGCCGAAGGCGAAGGCGTGCTCCGGGATGAACCCCCTAGGCTCCGTAGCCTCGAGGTAATGCCGGATCGGGTGGACGTAGCGTGCGCCAGAGTCGCACCGCTCCGCCTGCCTGATCAGGTACTCCTCGTAGGCATGGATCGGTCCGTCGGGGATGTCCGCGTCGGGGCGCTCCATGGAGTGCCGCCGGCGACGCGGGCACCTCCTTCGGGCTCCCATGGTGGTGGAGACCAACGACGCGCACGTAGCCGCGGCATTGGCCATGCCAAACGGCTGATGTGGTGACGGCGGCCGCTGAGCGTCGCTGTAGGGAGGCGCCGCCCGGCAAGCGCCGTTAGGTCCTTCTCCAAGCCACCGGTGTCGTGGCGAATCCGCCCGGCGCTGGCGGGTGCGGGCACCACGGTGCCTCCTGCGCCGGGCCGGCGATGGGTCCGCCGGGGCCTCGTCCGGAGGTCCCTGACCCCTGGTCGGAAGGAGCTTCATGTCGAACTGGGTGCCTGTTGACATGAACTCGAGACCTCCGAACCGGATCAGGGTCCCCGGCTCCAGTGGCTGGGGGGAGGAAAGTTGGGGCTGAAAGGCCCCCTCGTGATGTCGTCGCGACTACTGGCCATCCGGAGGTTTGGTGGGAAGAGAGGCGAAACACGCACAGCTCCCCCACCTGGCGCGCCAACTGTCGGTGCAAGAACTGGTGGCCCTTGCACCAACGAATGAATTTATGGTGCGTGCTCCCTACTTCCGGATGGTGTGCAAGATGAACACAACGATTTATCAGGCGTGTGTGAGGTTCATGTGTCACCGTGTGTGGGTGCCCGTCTTCCCCTTTTATAGCCGTAAGGGGAGGACCGGGCCTTACAAGAGGTGGTCGTGCTTGTAGCAAAGTCACGGGCTTCCGTGCGTCCTCGTCCGAGGCTCCGGAGTGGGCAGGTTGTCCGTGAACGTGACGGGGCCATGCTGCGTCGTCTCTCTGGCCCTGTTGGCCGGAATGACAGGCGTCCCTGCTCGGAGTTGGTGGAGCGTGACGGAGGGGATGTCCGAGCCCTGTAGCTTGCTGTAGCTTTGACCCGCCTGGGATCCGAGGCTTGAGGAGCCTCGGAGCGTGGTGTCGTACGGGGAGTGGTTGGAACAGCCGTGGATGGTCACCGGCGCTGTAACCGCCCACCCCGGGCTCAGAGTTCACGGGCGGGACTGTTTGTTGACCGGAGGGGACGTCTAGTCCACCCCCGTACTGGAGGTGACGTCGGCGGTCGTCGCTCCGGTGTGGTGGATGGCGTTCCAGGACTTCGGCGACGTGACCTGGCGGCGAGGTTAGGCAGCACAGCGTCCCACAGTGGCGAGCGTGGCCTTCACTGTGGAGATCGCGTTAGCGTGAGCGCCGGCGTGGGTCGCGACGGGACGGTGTCCATCCCCTGCCGGGGCATGAGGTGCCCCTGACACAGGGTATGGACGGGCGGCGGTGGATATGCGTCAAGTCGATGGTACGGCTTTGACCTGGAGCGTCCCGTCCAAGCCCTGGTTGCCGGAGCTCGGGCGGGGCGGGAACTGGAGGTTCGTCCGAGGCCCTATCGCGGAAGCCTCGGGCGCGGCGGAGAATCGACACCCGTCCGAGGCCCTTGCGGGGAGGGTTCGGACGAGGTGGAGGCTAGGAGCCCTCCCAACTGCTTCGGGGCCGTGGCCCGGATTTGCGCAATGAGCGGCCCGCTGGGCCTAGATTTTGCGTTTGCTGGGCTTTCCCAAAGGGGCCCTTATTTTGGTCCCCGACTGGTCTGTTGTGGGAAGTTAATTGTTGTTATTGAACCTTTGCCCCTAGCACTGGTTATCGGACATGGGTGGCATGAGGGGAAGAGCGTGTCGTGGATGTTTGTGGGAGGACCTGCCACAGATGCAGATGTTGTAGGTAGTGACATCCCCAATGTTTGATGGCGCTGCTGGAGGCAAAAACATTAAGAATGAAGGCATTGGAACGACAACAACTAGTACCCTTTTTTCTTAATTCCCTAGATTCAATTATCATGAAGTCAGCTAGTTATTTATGAAAAACTACTGCGTCTAGGAGTCTAAATGATACTACAAACTGAATTTATATGACCAAAAAATGCAGACATGCTTCATTAAAAGTTGTGCAAGCATTAAAAGTTGTCCTAAAATATAAGAGATTCTATGAATAATCCCCCAACTAAGTATAAAAAGACAGCATTCATGCGAATGTCCTGGACTATGGGAGGGTTACATGCGTCATTCACTTTGCCCTTTATTATATCCAGGACGGACGAAATAATAAGCTTCTAAGGTTGAAACTTTTAAGCCAATGCCACTCTGTATGCTATTGATAATTTTTCTTTTAAAGAACTGCTTATAAAATAGATGTATTAGACAATCAACAGCATCAACAGGTGTGGTAACAAACTGATCAAAGCATTGAAATACACATAATTGGGAGAAAATTAATGGGGAGTGGAATAAATCTGCACGTGGCTAACTCAGTGACAGCTACCTCGATCCTGCTTCACTACACTAACTGAAATGATCCGCAGAAAAAACATAGATAGGGCAGATCGCAAAGTGGATAGATCAGGTACTTCATTAATAAAGAAGCAAATACATGGCTTAAGGGTACCTCTTATCAGTCAGTTGCCTTTTCAGTTCTTCGACAAGTTGACCATGGTCCATTGTCTCAATCTTGATCGTCTTTACATCAGAGCTCCCATCATTGCCTTGCTTCCTGTGAAGTTGGATTAACGGCACAAATCGATTCAATTTCTTTTTAATTTGTGCCACCAGTTTCTTGTGCTCCGCGGGCTCACTGCCTTGCTGCTTTTGATCTATATCTTGTGGCATGACTTGACTTAGAATGCTCCTCATGACTGCAACTTCATCATAGTTCTGAGACACAATGACTGAAGCCCGGCACTCGAACTCATTCCTGACTTTACGAAACAATGCTGTGGCAATGGTGGTCTTCCCCACACCACCAAATCCCACTATGGACAAAACAGCTGTCTCTCGATCAGGGTTTGTTAGCCACTTCTGAAGTTTCTCCATGTCAGTAGCGACTCCCACAGGCTCCTTCATACCGATGAGCTGACGAGCTGCGACCTGATGTTCAGCAATGTCATAAGTAACTACACGGACACCAGGTCTACTGCTAGTGCTTTGGCCTGGGTTTTTTACTCCATATCTGCCACGGCGTTCGGCAATATGTTGTGCCCGAACCTTGAGGTTAGCAATATTGGAAGCAATTTCACGGCGGGGCCACCATGTCCTGAGTTCATAGATTCTCATGACTATCCATGAGCATGTGAAATCGTTGACTGGCTCATTAGGGAGGCGGTGGGCAAAGTCATCTATGCAGTCCTCGCAGTCGTAGGCCATGTCACGGATCTGTTTCATCCAGTCCTTCATCCGGTTGTCTTGCTCTTCGGGAGCAGTGCTCAGGTCACGGAGGAAGGCTTGCATGCTGGCAAGCTCGTCATTGATGTATTGAATGTCACCACGAACCCCCCTGATCAGAGAATACTCCTGGGCGAGAAGACCACCAAGCTTGCCTAGGAGAGATTTCATGGTTGCTTCTGACGCACCTACCACCAACTCCATCTTCTTGATCTATGTGCTTTTCTTCACTACCACAAGCGGACAGTAGGTGTAAGAATATACGAGCTGTGGCGGAGAGTTGAGATAAAGCACTTTGCCTGCTAAGGTAGGTGAATCAATGTAAGAAGAAAATCATATAGGGTCACCATCAGTCAACAATATATACATGCAATAAGTAGCTTAGCACACAATGATATACAAGCTCCTTGAGAAGACGTTCAGATAAATTACATATTTTCTTACAACAAACAATAAATTATATATCTGTGTTGATGATGAACATATATAGAAATCACTTGTCATGGCTATGAGGGCCCTCCCTAGCATGCCAGGCTGGCCGAACTGGGCCCGAAGTGAGACAGCGGCAATATTGGCCACGAGCATCCCTGGCGTGCTGGCCACAGGCGGCGGCCCACCTCACCCGCGTTATGAAGAGATTTAGGGAGTTTAGATATTTGGGGAAAATAAATAAATAATTGTTTAGAAAATAGAGTTTAGATTTGTTAGGGAAGTATAAGAGTTTGTTTTTGAGAAGGGGAGTCCAAACCTATAAGAACATCTCCTTAGATTGCTTGGTGTGCAAGTTCATTAGGGACTATAAGTAAAGGAGCATTGTAACTATTTCCATAAAGGAGGAATAGAGGCATAGAGCAAAGCCCTTTAAACAAATCTTTCTTTGTCTCAAGGGCCATCACCTCCTGGCCTTGCCAGCACGCACATCGTTGCCACCCACCCTAGCCGCCACTACATGCGTCGCCTCAGTTGGCCCTAGTCCACGCCCAACCAACGCCCATCACATCACTACTACTCCCTCCGTTTCAAATTATAAGTCTCTTTGACTTTTTTGGTTCATCCATTTTGCTATGTATCTAGACATATTATTATATCTAGATACATAGCAAAATGGATGTACCAAAAAAGTCAAAGCGACTTATAATTTGGAACAGAGAGAGTAATAATTAAGTCAAACATTTACCAATATTATTCTTTTGAACAATTGATGGTACCTGTTCTAAAACTAATGCAAATGATGTGAGCAGTAATAATCTCATGATGCTAAAATTTAATGATTGATATATGCAATACTATTCCTGCACAAAAATTGTTCCCCAATCAAAAGGATATGTAAATGTGGGAAGCACTATTCACCAATGGCCATTGCAGTGCAAATGAATTTCTCTGCTTTCAATACCAATTTGCGAGGCTAGTTCCCACCTGACCTTGGTTACTCAAAGGCATGTGCGCGTATTGTTTTCTTATTGTATAGTGTGATTGTGTGAGGAGTGGTGTTGGTTGCTAAACCTTTTTTCCTTCTTAAGATAAAATGAACTCCTGTACATGTTCATGAAGAACATGTCCTGGGTGAAGTGTTGGTGTGTAAGTTAATTTCCTACATGGGATGTTCAAGTATAAACATTATTGGTATTGGCAGATGAACTGCATTCACATTGAATTATGAGCTTATGTAGTCACTCGGTCATTTGTGGTTAGTTGATGGTGTTGGAGTCTAGAGGATCTCGTATACACTTGAGAAGACTACAAAGCCACGGAAGATTGGCGTCTCTACGGCCTCTCTCGCTCTAAGTGAGAAGATCAGTTGGTGTACTTTGTGAAGGAAGATTTCCAACCTTCAAATGGTCAGAAAATTACAAGAAGATTGCAGATAAATATCCGACAAATTATCTGAATGAGTGGCCTACTAGGGGCTAGACCCACCAGGTCCGCTTGTGTGCTCTGTAAAATACAACTACAGAAAAAAGCATTCGGGTTCTACTCAAAGGCACTAGAAGCACCTGGACATAGGCAGTAGTCTGTAAACCCAAATAAATATATTACGTATTATGTGGTTTAAAAGCATAAATTGGTATATATAAATAGGCATCTTAATGGTGAGTAATGTTAGAGGAGCCTATTGGGCCTTAGCCCATTAAAGTTAATTAGTCACTTGATTAGGGGCCAAGTTAGACCTCTCTATATAATGAGAGGAGATGTATCAATCTTTAATCAAGCAAGAGTTAAGAAGGAAATCCCTTCTCTCTTGCCGGCCGTGGGCAAAGCACCGTAGCGGGCGTTCTCAACTCCCCTAATCCTCGCCGCCGCATTCAGCATCTCTCACAGCGCCGCCACTGTGTGAACAGTACCCGTGGGTACTGTAGCGTCTCCACAGCCGCCACTCCCTCAACTCTTCCCTCAATCCCCAACTCCGTTCATAACAATCTGGTATCAGAGACCATGGCTGGATCCTACGCTGCTATGCCCTTCTCCACGCCGTTCGGCACACATCCCTAGGCTGCGCTGGCCCTGTTCTCCACAGCGCCACCAGCCGGATCCTATGCCGCCGTGCCCATCTCCATGCTGCTCGGCGCATATCCCTGGACTGCACCAGCCTTGTTCTCCGCAGCGCTGTCGGCCCTGTTCTCCGCAGCTCCACCGGTGTTCACCACCGCTACAGCTATCGTGGCGCCCTTGCCCGCACAGCAGCCTGCACCTCCCACAGGCGCCTACAGCGAGTTGATGGTGTCCTTCGACCGCTTGCAGTGCCAGATGGACGTCCTCGTCGCTGTGGCAGCAATCATGCAAAGGGCGCTTGCGCAGGAGAGTGCCTTTCAGTCTGCGGTGGTGCGACTACAGGCTGTAGCACACGGCCTCCTAGCACGATGCCGACTGCAGGAGATGCGCCGGTAGATGCACGAGGCGGCCTTCGCGGCGATCGACCTCAGCAAGGGGGTTTCAGCGGTGCAACTGCAGGCTATAGCACGCGGCCTCCTAGCGCGGCGCCGACTGCAAGAGATGCACGGACAGATGCACAAGGCGGCCTTGCCGGTGCTCGACCTCGGCAAGGGGGCATGACCTCGCCCCGTCGGACGGCCACCAACAACCGCGCCGATCCGCTATTGTCTCCAGGCACGAGCAAGGTGTTTTTCCTGCGGGCGGCGCACTCCCGTTCTGTGGGACCAGTGATAGAAGAAGCGCATTCCTGTTTGTCACCGGTGGGGACGCACTGCCTAGCGCTGCCGCGTTTCGCTGCTGGTCGTTATTGCGACTAGTTCCAAACAGCCGTACCCATGCAACCCTCTCGTTCCGATGCTCTCCATGGGATTCAGGCAGCTACACATGCATGTCCAGCATGTGGAGCGTGTCCGCCATATCTTCAGGAGTCAAAAAATAAAGTGTTGTAGTTTATTTAAAATAAGTCGAGATGTAAAAGGTTTATTCTTATGTGTTCGGTTTGTGTCTAGTGAAGTCATAGTTATTAGCATCATTGTTAGGTTGCAGCTCGAGGACAAGTTCGGGTGGAGAGTAGTGTTAGAGGAGTGAAGAGCCTATTGGGCCTTAGCCCATTAGGGTTAATTAGTCACTTGATTACGGACCAAGTCAAACCTCTCTATATAATAAGAGAAGATGTATCAATCTATAATAAGAGATTAGAAGAAAATCCCTTCTCTCTTGCCGGCCATGGGCAAAGCCCCGTGGCCAGCTTTTCCAACGCCCCTAATCCTAACCACCGCTCTACAGTACCTAGCGTGTCCACCGCCACTGCTCCCTCAACTCTTCCCTCAATCCCCAACTCCGTCCATAATTGGTACAAAATAATTTTTTATGTGTGGCTCGGATGGATGATCAGAGACCATAGATGCGTAGAGCTTGTCGAACACATTTCGTTTGACTACTCATACACACCATACAGAGTTTGGATGAAGAAGCTATGGTCATTGGAAGATGAAACAAGAAAAAATGGCACATGGCATTAATTCGTGCTACAGTAACTTGTGATAATGGTCAACCCCTTTTGTTCCTGCGTCTCCTCTCCCACAAAACCAAAAATCCCTTGATGAGCTCCCCATCCTTATGGCACAAGAGGAGAAGGCTGAGAATAGAAAAGGGAGGAGAGAAATTTGGGTTTGTTGTTGTTCGTCACATGTTCGTCCCTCAGTCATCCCATCTTTCTCCTTCTTGTTCTTGATGTCAATTGCGTATGTGGAGTCGATCAAGTCAATGAGAGAGAGAGGTGTAACGGCGAGGATTGCAGTAGGGAAGAAGGGGAAAAGGGAGGTCAATCGATGTGGATCTTCATCATACTAGCTGGTTAAGCTAAGATCCACCTTTACCCCACTGTTTTGATGTGAAATCAATGCTAGGGTATACTAGATTCGATGGATTAGTGAATGGGGAAGGGTTCCAATCTCGTAATTAAGCCTTAATATTTTCCAAATTGTGTTATTGTTATTTGTGTGCTATTTAAGGCTACTTTTATGTCCTCTGTAATATAGAAAAATTATATTGTTAGTATATTTCAATACCTTTGTTTTGGCATACAGATCACTTTTATGGCCCTTGTATTTTGGGAGATATCGCCATTGATTGTTGATGCTGTTGTGCTGTCAAGACTCTGCACAATTATAGATGCATGTTTTACGATATTTTAAGTCCAAAATCTCATAAAATGATCTACATAAAAGTTGTAAGCAAATTCATAAGCTTTCTATATTCTTAAAGATCATACCCGTTGGATCAGTATATCTCCAGTTATGTATGTTTTAGCCAGCTGTTGTTATTCTGCTGTCAGAAAAGTTCAGATAGTTTGCTTGTTAGTATCTTAAATTCTTCAAACTATAAAAGTTACAGCATAAAGTTGTATACCATTCTTTTTACTATATTCTAACAAAGTTTCATAATTTTTGGCTTGCTGTAATAAACTTAGTTTATCAATCATGATGACCTTTTGTGGTTAATAGAAACATTGTGATAAAACCTCTCTTAATCACAGCTTTGTTCTCATTGTTGTTTCCGCATTATAATTTGTGTATGGTTTATGTTGCTGAGTTTTATGTCCTAGTGCGAGGAAAGGGACGTCAGTGACATCCTAGGATTTTGTGGTGCCTTGGGTGTTACATACTCACACAAAGACTTCAACTATGGCTAATCCTTCGTCCGATTATCCAAAACATAGAGAGGCTCAAGGGCTATTGTTGACTACTACATGTGTCATGAGATTCCTCACCGAGAGGGAAATCGCCAACCAGGATGGGGTGCACTGATCTGACTACTTAGGAGGCTTGAATTGATAGGGATACCTCGTCTACTTATCAGATAAGGCATAGGCAAGATATTCATGAAAACCAACTCCATATAGAGATGGAAATCAATCGCCATGTTTGCTTGTCTTACAGTCATTCGAACAGTATTTTTCTCTCACAGCAAATCAGCCGGCTTGTCTTATCAGCTTGCTTATGTGACTAGCCAAACACGCTGAATATGTAAATCAATCAGGACTCTATCTATAACACCCTATCCTCTATCCATAACACCCTATCCTCTGAACTATATAATGAGGGGCAGGGATCTCCTGATCAGTGTGTGGCTCAACCCATAGACACATAGTTGGTATCCCTTACTCACAATCACACCCGGCACACGATGCATAGGCAATAGAATACCTATGATACAATGGAGCAGAAACCCATGCGTAGACCAGTATAAATCTATGTCCCGTGTGCTACACCTCTGTGATACATCGATTACTAGTCATACATAGAAAATGATTCCACCTTTTCAATAAAAGCTTGTAGGCTAGTTAGTAAATTTTAGATTTTAGATTATTATGTTGACCATATCCTTTGTG